>CM053789.1:1707500-2017500 GCA_028749045.1 Cupressus sempervirens
CCATGTAGTTCATCCATTAATTCATCAATTCTGGGGATAGGATATTTATTTTTTATGGTTTTCTTATTTAGTGCATAATAATCAATGCACATTCTCATAGTACCATCTTTTTTTTACTATTATTACAGAGGAAGCAAAGGGGTTACTGCTAGGTTGGATATGTCCCATTCCCATCAGTTCTTTAATGGTTTTTTCTATCTCTTCTTTGTACTTCTTGGGATGCTTGTAAGGAGTAATCATTACAGGTTTTGCTCCTTCTTCTAATTCTATGGGATGTTCAAAACCTCTCTTTGGAGGGAGACCAGGAGGGATCTCTTCAAAAAGCTTTTTATACTTATTTAATATAGGTTGAATATCAACATGAATTATTTTTCTTGGGGAAGCTGATTTACCTAAAATCATGCACTGTGCTATCCATTCACCCTAGTTATGGCTAAGTATCTTTTCCATTTTTTTGCAAGTCACTATTTTTGGGAATCCATCAGATAATCATTTTAATGTAATTCAAAACAAATTTTTGAGTTTGGACCATCCATAATGAATCTTCCTAAAGAGTTTATCCAAGGCATCCCTACAATAATATCATTCTAAATGTTTGCCACATAGAAGTTTCTTTTGATTGTGTGTCCTTCGAGGGTAACTTCTTATTCTGGTACAATCCTAGTACATTGTTCAATGGATCCATTCCCAAATGCTACTTTGAATCCACTAAACTCGTTGGTTTGCAATTTCCTTCTAGAAATAATGTGTTTGCTAATAAAATCATGTGAGGCTCCTATATCAACTAAAGCAATGATTCTTTGTTTGACTTCTCCTTTGGCCTAAATGGTTCTATTCTCATTCCCTTCTGAGATGACTACGAGAATACCTTGTTCACTTTCATCACTTTTTGTTTTTTATTGGTTCCTCTCATTCCAAAACTTCTTCCATCAAGTTCATTCATCCCCTTTTACATTGGTGACCTCGATCTCATGGTTCTTTACATTTGAAACAAAGAATTTTTAAACTAAATTCTTCCTTTTTCTCGCACTGGTGATCTCTATTCTAGGGTTTGTTCCAAATATAGCATGACTTTCCTCTATCCTTTTTTCTAGGTCCCTCATTCTAATAGGATGATTTTTATGAGATATTTCTATAACCTTCTCTAGGTGCATTAGATTCAATTTTCTTGGCTTTCTGAATGGCTTCTTCAAGATTTTGAAGTTCAAAGGGTTTTACTTTGGGTTTTTATGGATTCTTTAAGTCCTTCTATAAAAATGAATGTGAGTTTCTCTTGAGACAAATTTGGAACCATTATGTTCAAGTCTTGAAATTTACTGGAAAATTCTTCTATTGACCCTGTTTATTTGAGACAGGTGAGTTCTTGCTAATATCATTCAGGATCCCTTAGGTCAAATCTACTCATAAAATTTTGAGAAAATTCACTATAGGATGTTATTGTTTTGAGCCCTAGGGAGTTTTGGCCATAGTGCCATCAATTGTGGGCTGAACCTCTTAATTGAAGCATGGCAAATTTGATAGCACCCTTTTCTATCATTGGACTAAAGGATAGGTATGTGTCCAATTTTTGAACCCAAGATTGAGCAGTTTCTTCTGGGCCATCAAAACATGGTAGTTTCACTTTATTTAACTTCTCTTGGAGGTTCTTATCTACATGATTTTTCTTCCTAATTTCTAAGAGTTTAGTTTCATAATAGTCTTTAAAATGAATGATTTGTCTCAAATTGGGATCTAGGTTAGCATATATTTGTCCTATTTCATCCACATTATATGTCATTGGTTCTTCTTCTTCCATAGGTTCTTCTCTTGGAAGAAAGGATGGGAAGGTTTCCCGTGGGACTGAGCTTTGTGACAAAGGTTCATTTGGTGTGTTTTTCTCATGAGTAGAGTGATGGTCCCTTTGTGGATTTGATCTTTCATTCTCATTATTATTATTACTTATTTTGTGGATAGCTTCAAGGATTATTTTATTGGAGTTTTCTATTCTTTCAAATCTTTCATTAGTTTGTTCTCTGAAAGTCCTTAGCTCTTGAGCAATTTGTTTGGTCATTGTCTCTAGTCTTCCTCTTCAGGATGGTAGGATTATGCTCTGATACAACTGTAATATCCCCACTAATACGGGTAGTTAAGGACAAGTAATACCTGCAAAAATAAACATTAGAATAATAATAATAAAACTAACTATGTTATTCTACCCTCTAAGTTAAACTTGATCTTAAGGACGTCTCCAGATCGGACTTCATAACTCATAGCTACTTTGTTGTTATCCTGAGAGTGCACCCCTTAAGATTCTTCTTGGACAAAAATCTTCTATCCAAGGCCAACGACATATGCATATTTTTGACAACATCAGAATATTCTAGCAACATGGAGAATTCTCAGCCATGGTGGTTGATTCAAGGTGTTAATACCTTGCTACCCCCATGCTTTGAGTCTTATAGTTCTCCTAATAGATTAATGTATTATTACTTGATTTCAATGTTCATTTTTTCCATGCATAGGATTGATTACCACTAATATGCATAGAATTATTTTTAACTAAATTTAATAAATATCTATAACATATAACTCAAAGAAGATTGAAGGCACAGGCAAGAAGGACGAGGTGAAGGCAGTGGCTGAAAACATGCAGATTCTAGCAGACCAGGCATTGGACTTGATCAAGGCTACTTAGCTGGTTCTTTGATATCTCATTTGCTGTCTTTTTGCTATTGTTTTCAGCAGTTCTCTCTGTGACCTCTTCTTTGTTCTTTTTGGAGGTTTGTATCGTGTTTGCTCTTAATTGCTCTATTTGTTTCTAGCAAGACTTTTTGTAAAAAGGTTTCGGGTCCTTTAAAACTTGCTCTATTTGTTTCTAGCAAGACTTTTTGTAAAAAAAATTCGGGTCCTTTAAAACCTACTTTTACTTAATCAAAACTATCACCTTTTATATATCCCTTTCTAGTCATTCCCTAATTTACCTATTTTTTTATTTGTATGCTTTTTCAATATTTCTCTGTGATGCACTCTTACCAAAATTTGCATTCAATATATATTTTTCAATTCTAAGAGTTGCGTCTTTTCAATATAATAGTTATATTATATTATTAATAATAATATAATTATATTATTTATATTAATATCACAAAATATTATATTAATTATTTATTTATATTAATATCACAAAATATATTATATCAATAGTTATATTATAATATACATTAATTTAATAATATATCAACTATATTATTAGATTATAATACTTTATTAATATAGTACGTTGCTACATATCTTAAACATAATTAGATTATTATTATTATTATACGATATGTATGATATTATTATATGATTATAATGTAATATTACTTTATGAAATATTATTATTTTAATATCATTATTAATATTACTTTATATAAAATATTTATTTATTATTTAAATTATATGCTAAAAATTGGGACATCACAGTCCTCCCCTCTCAAATTTGCTTGTCCTTAAGCAATTGATCTAGTCCTCATATTCTACATTCATCCTCTTTCCTGCATATGTGTTAAACACTTTGCAAAGTAAACATGTTAATACATAATAGCATGTACAAGAACATATGAATGAAGACACAAAGTAGACACATTAATGCATGAAGACATGAAGAAGACACAAAACAAACACACTGATGCATGAAGACACGATGTAGACACATAGTATACATGTTAGAGCCTTGTTTACAAATTGAAATAAGAAAAGGTAAGGAAATGTTTACCACCTTGATCATCACTGTCATGCTCCTTTCCCCTGTCAAAATTAAAAGTTAGACTGGAAATGCATATTTTCCATAACTAGTACTATAATAGGGTGTATCATTCCATAGTGGATGGAAGATTTACTGTGGCTCTGAGTTTGGACATGCTCAGCTTGGGGCTCCCTCATATTTTTAATCCATATTGGGATTCTTGCACCCTAATGCGACTGATTTACTCCTCCCCCTGAGCACACTCCCTACCCACTAGGAACATACTTAATTTTTGATGTGGATGGAAGATTTACTACGACTCTGAGTTTGGACACTGTTAGAAAGGTTAATCTTTCCTTGGATATATATTTTAATTGGGATATTCCAAGGGTCCCTACATGTAGTTTGTCCACTTGTACACATGTGGAAGACATGTCATTGTTTGTCCTTTATTCCACATGTAAGGACAACTCTTGTTTATTTCTTTATTTAGTTTATCCTCCTTAAGAGGATTGTGACACTTTGCACACACCTATTATGAATGTGGCATTCATAGAAATGGGAGTTACAAATGCAACTCCTCTCTCATCTCTATATAAAAAATGCTCCTCCTTCTTTCTTCAACACACTCTTAGCACTTGATGTTATTGTATTGAGCTACTTTTGCTCCAACACTCTCTCTCTCTCTTCTCTAGGCATTTGCTTTCATTCATAATACTCACAAGGGGTTTTCTTTGCTTTCCCCTTATAAATCCTTGTCTCCATTGTTGAACCATCTTGGTGTATGCTCTTGGAGTTTGCTTATCTTATGGTAACATTGTTTCACACTTAACTTACTTGGATTGTTTCTCGTTCCTTGCTCAACATCATCATTTCTTACATGGTATCAGAGCTTGGTTATCTAATCCTTGTTTTAAGTTTTGTGGTGAAGGTTGCCATTCATTGGAGCACACCTTATTTGGAGACGTTATTGAGAGAAGAAGTTTGTGTTGTGATTTTAGCTCTTTTTAACAAATCTTGTGTATGCAGGTTTCATATTTTTTTACTAACCCTCTTTGGAAGGCTTGCCGCCAAAGGGTTTTCTTGTAAAGTTTCATATTTTTTACTAACCCTCTTTGGAAGGCTTGCCGCCAAAGGGTTTTCTTGTAAAGCTTCATTTTTTTTTTTACTAACCCTTTTTTGAAGGCTTGCCGCCAAAGGGTTTTCTTAGTAAATTTCAATTTTTTTTTTGTTTTGGATGGCATGCCGCCAAAACAAAAACTATTACATTAGTAAAGTTTTAAATAACTCTCTAATTTTTCTTACTTCATTTATAAAAAAAAAAAAATTTTACTCTTTAAAATAAAAATAAAAAAATATTCCAATATATTGTGTTTTTGTTGTATGCTCTTGAAAATTTCTAACATACAACATAGATGTTTTCATAGGATTTAATCCTTATAAATATATTATCATTTTTCTATTATCATTACATCTTTTTATAAAAATTAAAAAAAATAAAAATCTTGCATTTAAATTTGGGCGGACGCGCCACCCGCGCCGCCGCGCGACACCGCTGCGACCAAGCCGCGCCTCCGCGCCACCGCGCACCACCACTGCAAGCCAGCAGCGCTGCCGCGTGCCACCGCTACAAGCCGTTCGCGCCGCCGCACGCCGCCGTGTGCACTCTGCAACGACGCCCATTTTCAACACCACCGCACCCACCAAACCAAAGTCGGTGTTTGTTTAAAGTCAGGGGTAAAGTCGGTGTTCCGCCTTCCACCGCTTCTTGGCGCGGCCCGCATCTCGGCCACGCGGCAACCGCCGCCTGCGCGGGCAAAGCCCACATCCTTATCCACTTCGCCTTTTTTAAATTCTCGAAACCCCGCCTTTTTTCCCACCGACCTCCACCGACCATCCAAATTTGCCCTCTGGCCACGCGGCAGTCGCCGCCATCGCTCCGCTCCTCATTCATATCTCCGCCCAACCTTTTAAAAAAGAAAAAGAAAAATCTTGTTTTATTTATTAAAACAAAACTTTTATAACGTTTTTTTTAACAAATTTTTTTTCTTCTTTATTTTTTTTAAAAACAAATAAAAATATTAATTCAAAAAAAAAAAAACCAAAAGATATCTTCTTAATTTCATATATTAAAAAAAACAAATAAAATAATTTTTTTTTTCAATTAATAAAATTAAATTTTTTTTCTCATTTAACAATTTTTTTTCAATTAATCTAATTTTCAAATTAAGGAATTTTTTTCAAAAAAAGAACAATTTTTTTTCTTAAATCATGTCAACATTAATTCCAGAAATCAAACTTAATTATTCTAATTATCATTCTTGGAAAACTCATATCTCATTTATTTTTCGTTTTAAACATCTCTTTGAAATAGCCACTAACCCTTCTCTTGAACCCGGTTCAGTGGCTCCTCAAGACGAGAAAGATACTTGGAAAGCTAAAAACGAAGAAGCTTTAGGGTTAATTGGTATTTCCATTATTCCAGATTTATATGTCTTAATTGCTCACTGTTCTAAAGCTCATGATGCATGGTCCATCTTGAAAACCAAGTATGACAGTGGCGATGAGTACCGCAAAATACAATTGCAAGATCAACTCGAAGATCTCAGGTATGCAGATTTTAAAAGTATGGATGAATTCCTCTTAAAATTTGATTCTCTTAAAAGTCAAATTATGGCTTTAGGTGTTCAATTAGAGGACATTCGTTTAATTCATCTTATTCTTAAAAAATGTCTTCCTAGACAGTTTCAACAGTTTATAACTAATATTCATGCACAGCTTGCTATTCCTACTTTAACTTCTCAGTTAACTTATGTTATTTTTCAAACTTTATTAAGACAAGAAGAAGCTAAGCTACTTCAGTTTGGTACCCTCAAATCAACTGAACATGCATTTGTGTCTAGAAATTCAACTAATAATTTTCATTCCAATAATAATAATTACAAACAATCTAATTCTAATTCAAAAAACTCCAACAATAAATTTCATGCCAAATATAATAATAATACCAATCATCCTAATAATACTCGTAATACTAATAATCAAAGGAACCATTCCAATTCCAAACCTCATGGTTCTTATTGTGGCAAAGATGGTCATCTTGTCAATAACTGTTTTAAAAAGCAAAATGATAAAAAACCTATGAATCATAGTAACAATCATCAAACCTCAAACCATAAAAAAAGTAATTCGACTAGTTCTAATCCTCGTCATGCTTTTACTTGTAGCTTTAATCTTTGTAGACCTTTAGAATGGATTGTTGACAGTGGTGCATCACAACATGTCACTTCTCATAAAGAAATATTTGATTCTTTACAACCTGATATTGCTAACATTCCTATTCAGTTAGCTAATAATCAGACTTGTAAAGTTGAAGGACTAGGTGATGTTACTATTCCTAATGGTAAATTGCATGATGTTTTATATGTACCTAACTTGAAAACTAATCTGCTTTCTGTTTCACAGTTATGTCAGAACTATAAAGTTGAATTCTACAAAGATACATGTTATATCATAGATCCTTGAACTCTCAAAGTGATTGATCATGCTAAAATGGATAATGACAATTTGTTTAAATTCCATGAATTTGCTAGTTCACGATATTCTTTACATACTTCTATTGATTTCAATATATGGCATGAAAGACTTGGTCATTTAAATTTTGATTATATTACTTTCATGCAAAAGCATAATATGGTTGATGGCTTGCCTCACATTATTCCTTCCAAGATTGCCTGTACAGGTTGTATGAGTGGTAAGATGCATAGGGAGCCCTTTCCAAGTGGAAAATCATGGCGAGCAACTCATAAGTTGCATCTTGTCCATAGTGATCTTTTGGGCTCCATGGAGAATACCTCCATCCAAGGTTCACGGTATGCACTTACCTTTGTTGATGATTTTTCTAGACGAACTTGGATCTATTTTTTGCATAGCAAGGATCAAGTTCTTGATATATTTATTGAATTTCAGTTATATGTTGAAAGGCAATCTGGGTATAAACTTAAAATTCTTAGAACTGATAATGAGAAGGAATATGTGAATAATGCTTTTCATTCTTATTTGAAATCAAGTGGAATTAAGCATGAGCTTACTATTCCTTATACACCACAACAAAATGGTGTGGCGGAAAGAAAGCATCAGATCATTGTTGAAATGGCTAGAAGCATGTTGCATGCTAAGAATCTGCATTATAAATTTTGGGCTGAAGCCATGTTTTGTGCAACTTATATTCTTAATCGGACTCCTACCAAAGCTCTCAAGGCTATCACTCCATAAGAGGCTTGGTCTGGTAGGAAACCGAATTTACATCATTTATGGATATTTGGTTCTATTGCTTATGTTCATACGCCTAAACAGAAAAGGCATAAATTAGATGCTAAGTCATCTCCTTATATGTTTGTTGGCTATGATGAAAACACTAAGGGTTATCATGTTTATGATTCCACTACTAACAAAGTTCAAGTTGCTAGAGATGTTTGTATTGCAGAAAATGGAGTTCATGATTGCTCTACTACACATGATGCAGAATTCAGTGGCACTAAAATTGTGCTGGTGGAGGACCAACCTCCTTCTCTTAACCCTACTCTTTCTCTTAATCCTTAAAATCAAGTACCACCGATTATTTATGCTCTTACATCTCATGATACTCAAGTAGATACTAATGATACTTTTATTACTAATGATTCTTCCTCTAGCGATAATTCCATTACAACTAAACGTAAACCTAAATGGGCTCAAAACCTAATCAATCAAGCTAATGATTAAATTTCTAAATCTGGTGGAATTAAACATAGAAGGATTAATTATTGTAATTATGCTTTGATGACTACTATTATGAATTCTAACGATCCTAAGTCTTTTGATCAAGCTAACTCTCAACCTCATTGGCAGAAAGCCATGCAAGAGGAATATGATTCTTTACTTGCTAATCAAACTTGGGACTTAGTCAAATTACCTCCTGGCAAGAATCTAGTTTCATGTAAATGGTTATACAAAACAAAATTGAATACTAATAATGAAATTAGTAAATTTAAGGCTAGACTAGTTGCTATAGGTTTTTCCCAAATTAAAGGCTTAGACTATAATGAAACTTTTGCTCCTGTTGCTAAGATGCCTACTATCAAATTAGTTCTTGCTTTAGCATCTAAAATGAATTGGCCCATTCATCAAATGGATGTTAAAAGTGCCTTCTTAAATGGTGATTTACATGAAGAAATCTATATGGCTCAACCTCCTGGATTTGTTAAGAAAGGTAGTGAAAATCTGGTTTGCAAATTGAACAAATCTATTTATGGTCTTAAACAATCACCTAGAGAATGGTATTCTAAAATTAATTCTTTCTTTGTTTCTCAAGGTTTTACTAGAAGTAAAAATGATCCTAATTTGTATATTAAACATACTAACGATGATATTATCATTGTTATTGTTTATGTAGATGATCTAATACTCACTTCTAGTTCAGACGCTTTGATTTATGATATCAAATTCCAACTTAAACAGAAATTTCAAATGACAGATTTAGGTATCTTACATTATTTCTTAGGTATGCAAATTTTTCAAACTCCTAAAGGTATCTTTGTTTCTCAAAGCAAGTATGCGTATGATATTTTAGAAAAATTTAAGATGAATGACTCTAACCATGTTTCAATTCCATGTGAATTAGGAACTAAATTAATGAATGATATGAATACTCCTTTTGTTGATGAAACTTTGTATAGACAGGTAGTAGGAAGTTTAAATTATTTAACTCTTACTAGATCTGATATTGCTTATAGTGTTGGTTTAGTTTCTCGATTTATGTCTAAACCTCAACAAACTCATTTTAAAGTTGCTAAACGCATCTTAAGGTACATTAAAGGAACTATTAATATGGGATTATTTTATGATGCAAACTCTGAATTTATTTTACATGGCTATACTGATTCCGATCTAGGTGGAGATCCCAATGATGGGAAATCCACTTGTGGTTATTTTTTCTTTGTTGGTTCAGGTCCAATTTCTTGGAAAAGCAAAAAAGAACACTCTATTTCCCTATGCTCAACTGAAGCTGAATACAAAGGTTGTACCAATGCAGCTAAGGAAGCTTTGTGGATTCGAAGACTTCTTGACGATTTGGGTCTACCTCAACAATCACCTACACCTATACATTGTGACAATCAAAGTGCTATTGCCTTGGCAAAGAATCCAGTTTATCATGCACGCACCAAACATATTTCACTTCGACATCACTTCATTCGAGAACAAGTTGAAGACAATCAAATTATTCTTCTTTATTGTAAAGGAGAAGATCAAGTGGCTGATATTTTAACCAAACCACTTTCTAAAGAGAGATTTCAATTCCATTGTAAAAATTTGGGTTTACAACCCGTTGAAGTAAACTCCCCAAATAAAGATTAAGGGGGGATGTTAGAAAGGTTAATCTTTCCTTGGATATATATTTTAATTGGGATATTCCAAGGGTCCCTACATGTAGTTTGTCCACTTGTACACATGTGGAGGACATGTCATTGTTTGTCCTTTATTCCACATGTAAGGACAACTCTTGTTTATTTCTTTATTTAGTTTATCCTCCTTAAGAGGATTGTGACACTTTGCACACACCTATTATGAATGTGGCATTCATAGAAATGGGAGTTACAAATGCAACTCCTCTCTCATCTCTATATAAGAAATGCTCCTCCTTCTTTCTTCAACACACTCTTAGCACTTGATGTTATTGTATTGAGCTACTTTTGCTCCAACACTCTCTCTCTCTCTTCTCTAGGCATTTGCCTTCATTCGTAATACTCACAAGGGGTTTTCTTTGCTTTCCCCTTATAAATCCTTGTCTCCGTTGTTGAACCATCTTGGTGTATGCTCTTGGAGTTTGCTTATCTTATGGTAACATTGTTTCACACTTAACTTACTTGGATTGTTTCTCGTTCCTTGCTCAACATTATCATTTCTTATAGACACACTCAGCTTGGGGCTCCCTTAGATTTTAAAATCCATATTGGGATTCTCGCACCCCAACGCGACCGATTTACTCCTCCCCCTGTGCACACTCCCTACCCACTAGGAACATGCTTAATTTTGACATGGATGGAAGATTTACTGTGGCTCTGAGTTTGGACATGCTTAGCTTGGGGCTCCCTTAGACCTTAGTCCATATTGTGATTAATTTTGCCCCAACGCGACCGAGTTACTCCTCCCCTTGTGCACACTCCATATCCATCATGAATTTAAACATAAAGATTTTGAAAAATGTCTCATTTTGAGATCTAGAAGGAACTTTTATCCGATTTAATTATAACTCTGTCTTTCAATTTAGACAAAAACATACATCACAAAAATATATTATACTCGTAAATATATAATTGTCTATAATTATGATGTATAATATACCAACTTTGTTGTTCTAATCATTAATAACATTGTCCATAAATTATTGTGCATCCAAAATAAAAATATGATTCAAACTTAATGAAATTAATATATTAATGCATAACATATCATATTTACTAAAATATAGAAAATAAAAATAAATTATATATATACTTACCTCACTAAATCATGGACATATCTTGTCTTGTACATATTTTTCTGCACGTGCATAATAGTTAGGTTCATTTCAATAAGATCACTATCACATTTGCATAATCATACATGTAGGTGGATCACCATATCAATACACAAATGATAATCCATTAGCAAGTCCATCATATCCTATGCATGTATTCATAGATCATATAATGTTCCATGCACATTATCACATACAGGGAACGTCATACAATATATAGATGCACACATGCTCATGGCAGCTTGCATTACCCCATAGCAATCCGCATCATGACATACAACAGTATCAAGGCACTCTGCAATAAGTATCATATCCAGATATATGAGAATGGCATCATAGAGATCATTGCTCGTCACGGTCGGGTGTCACTGCCAACTCATGCATGATTATACAGCCGATAGTATTCCAAGATGACATCATAAATAATGATTTATAAATGACTATAATTCTCAACGATAGCTATATTCATTTACCATCGATTCTTGGCATATATTGATTGTTATGTTTAATCTACAATTACATAAAATTATCCATAACAATCGTATTGATGATCAATTAACAATGGCAGTCACTGCTAATGAAGCTTGGCATCTATTCATCATGCATCTTCCACAAACATACATACTAAGTTGATCGGTTATCCAAAGCATATGTGAAGAATTGATTTTATAAAGTTATCTCTCTTTTTGAAATCTGCTCAATAAAGAGCATAGTCGGTTTCTATTGCAACCTATCCATTACATTGCTAAGTCAGAAACAACCAATATATATTTTGAATTCAGTATTGCTTTCGAACTGCCAAGCATACACTGTAGTCATTAATATATTTCTCTCTGCACAACCATTATATTGTGATAGTATTGGAACAATCATTTGTATTTCATTGTGGCAAAAGTGGTATCCTTGTGGCTATCTGGGAGCCTCTTCCTATCATGCGATGCCACACCCATACATGGAATGACCATTATGAGGTGAGTAATTTAATGATCTGTTTCCATCTGCAGGCAAACTTCAATAAAATGTGGGCGGACATTAACAATGTGAATGAATTGAAAGATGCAATTAAGTGGTGACTCGATATCTTCTCGAGCTTCCCTTCAGCGATTCGAGGTTCTCTTGTCTTCTCTAATGAGAGGAGTAGCGAATAGGAGGCAATCGTCCAAAATCCCTCAAGCCTTGAGCTGTAGGAAATATTCAAGGCCCTGCTAGTAGCACTGTTATACGCAAAGTAGGAAGCCAAAAAATACATAAAACGATGTGTTCCCGCAGGTCCGATGAATAACAGGATCTCTTCTTGTGCTTGCGCCAGAATTTTGGAAATTTCCACATTTTTTGTTGCATCTTCGTCAAACCCTTTATAGGCAATTTTTAAAAAAAATAAAAAATCCCAATGTAGAGAAAAGCAAATATAATACTTGCTTGTATTTCGTGGATTCAATTATACTTGCGAGCGGAAAAGAGGTAGAAATAAACCCAAAAACATGTATGACAAGAGGCAGCAATTTTTTTTGCATGGATTCTTCATTACAATTCAAACTATCAGACATCCCAATTCTAATAGCAATTTAGAAGGATTACGTTCACCTTCATATAATCCTAAACGAAGAATCATTAATCCATTCTCTTTGTTGACATGCCTGGTATACACAGTCATAAAAATCGGGAGACTCCATGATTGTACTAGTACTGAATCTTCTCTTCTGCTACGTTAGACTGTTGAGTCTTCCTTCCATTAATATTTGAGATGCTAAGTTGATTCTTTCCTTAATATGAACTATCATACATTTCTCTTCATTTGATATATTGATTTCGATTATTATATACAGGTTGGCAGGTGTTGGTGAACAGATTGTCCCATCTTTACAATTAACTGATTTTACTCTATGCCCTTTTCTTAGAGGAAAACAACCATTCACAACAGTTGAAGAAGTTTCTACCCTACTCTTTAACTTCTTCTCTGAATTTTCTCAAGGTACAGCTCCCTTTTCGGATTTACAATGAATTGAAATTTATTTTCGTACTTTTACTAGAAAATGCTTAAGGGTCTCTCGATTGCTCTACGGCAACGAGGTGATTAACAGCATCAATCACAAAACAATAATGAAATTGAAAACTAACATGTAAATAGAGTTTGTTTCTAAACATGATCTCGCTTCATTACATGCAACCTTTCAAGCAAAAAAACGATACTGAAACTAAACTAATTCTCAATCAACTTACATAAAAAGGAACAGCAGCTAAGGATTCAAGATTCACAGTTTTCACTCACAAAGTAATGATAACATAATGCCTCGAACACAAAGTCTCAAAGCGTAAACCCCAAATCTTTAATATATGAATATCATAACTTTCATGCTCAAAGTCTTCTGAAAAGCATCAAACATGCATATATTATCTCAGCTTGCTTTTCTTTTCTTTTTTTTAAACACTGTCTGCTACTTAACTATCTATTGCTAAAGATACTATTACTTGAAACTTAAAAAGGTTTAATGCCCCAGCATTTATAGTTTGAAATCCCGAAAAGAGCCTCCATTAAAGCCCAGCTCTTTCGGTTAAAAACAAGAAACAGTTATATAAACTAAAAAGAAAAACGCCTAGCTATTCCATTAAACTCTCGCGCCTTCACTTGTTTCCTCCTCTTCTTCTTCGACCGTCTGTCGCACTAATTTCCAGCTACGAAACGTGGCCACCAATTCTTGAGTTGCGGCAGGGTGGGGGTTTTTCAAGCTTAAAAGCCGAGCTCGACACGCATCTTTATGCCACCTGTATTCTTTCATCTTCAAGTTCTGTCGTGGCATCAGGATTCGATTAAAGCGCAGCATGGCCTCAACACTCGCCAGCGTAGAGAAATCTTCAGCCTTGGGGTGTTCGCTGTCCCTGATCTGCTCTGCCACTTCGGTGAAGCTCTTCGTTAGCACCTCTACGTCCATATTTTTCTCATCAAACTGCAGGATGCCCGTTGGGTTTACTATCTTCATGTCCTTAATAAGTTCCTCGTGCACGTTAGTAATCCTGCTTTCAATGCTCTGGATTTCTTTAATTGCTTCCCTGTAGACCGTTTCCTTCCATCTCATGTTATTCTTCAGGACGAATAGCATGCATTGGTCTACGGTTTTCATAAGGTTTTCACCTAGGAATTTAAGGACACCGAAGCTTTCTATCTTTGTCACCTGGGAAACCAAGGCTTGGCATCGTGATAACTCTGTTTCCCATACGGGTACTAACGTTTGAATCTCCCCTGACAGTGCTTCTCCTTTTGCATAGACATTTGTAAATTCTAAAATAAATTTGTTACCTTCCTGAATTATGTTGTTTACCCAGACTCCCATGGCCTCCATCAAGAGCTTCCCCCTTTGCACCTGTCTTGCCAGCAGTTGGCTTTCTGCAGAGTTGGGATCGAAAAGTTGTGGCAACTGGATGATTGGTGCGACTCCAAGATTCACCAATGAATCGATGTACTCAGCCATGGAAGTCACCATAGCTTTCAGCTCCTTCTTTTCTCTGCTGTCTTTTTCTGATTGTGTGAGCATATGATCGACAGAAAACCTGAAAAAGTTGTTGCCAGTGCTCCTGTTTATAGTCCCCAGATCAATGGAAGTGACCTTCAGTCCTTCCTCATCGATTTTTGCAAAATCTTGCTTCTGTGTATAAGTGGCCACCTCCGCAGTTATCTTCTCGGTTTGGGGGTCCTTTACCAACTGGGCGTCTGTTTTCATTTTCTTGGCCTTTGAACCTTTCGTCGCATATCTTGTGATAATGTCCTTAACTGGCGTAATCACAGGTTGTAGGCTTCTTTTCTTGTTGATTGAATTCGAGAGCCAGGAGGGGATGGCAGGGCTTGCTGGCTTCAATTGCGTATCTCTAACCGGAGTCAGGAATCTGAGCTGGTCTGTCTTGGGGTTTTTTTTTAATTGGACATCTCCACCTCCACTATCAGATGGCTCTAATTCCTCACCTGAGCCTAGGCCTTGAGATGCCATTTCGGTCTTTCGGTCCTCAACCCGTTCTAGAGTTTCGGATCTGGAGCGAGATCTTGTCCTAGGGGTCGTTGTTTGTGGCTGGAGATGAGATTTTTCTTTCTTTGTTTGAATGATTGTGTCACCTACAATAGGGGGAGAGGAAATGTCAGATTGAAAAAATTCAGGAGAAGAAGTTACTTCAACAGGAGGCTCTCCGATACTCCCGTTAGCTCTCTGTTGCAACCAATCATCCGTATAGGTAAGGATGAACCTGATTCTTCTATTAATGTCATCTTCCTCTTCTTTGAACCAATCTACTACCAGGAACCTTGCTTCATCTGACTCTTTCCAGCCAGGTTCAATCAGATTAGGGCCATCATCCATTATCCCTTCTATATTGAACTTCAATTTGAAAGCTTTGATTTGTTGAAGGGTCAGCCTGGTATGATCTTTCTACAGCACTTCTTCTTCATTTCTGCAATCTTCCCAAATATCTTCTAAATATGAAACCGTCAGAGGACGCATTTCTAGGCCAAGAGTCTCAGTTGCATAGCCTTTACTATCAAAATCCCTCCTTCTGCAATAGAAACCGAAATTGAACCCTAGTAAATTGCTCCCAATGATGGAAGCATCATCCATGTTGTTGCAGACAAATGAACTCAATTTAATGGGAAAAAGTAACCTCCAATTCTGTTTTGGCAGATTGTCTTTCACAACAGAAAAGAGTTGTCTGCACAATTCGGCTAAAATGAAACAATCCAGGGCGTACCTAGGTAACTTCACAGGTTCTTCTTCAAAACCTCCAACTCTTAAGTATGTAAACCTGGGAAACTGTATATAGAAGCTCCCATATTGCAGTACCAACTTTTGAGCTTCTGTGGAGAGCCTTGGCATCTTCGTCTTTTTCAAAGACATATGGACATTATCTAGAAGCACATCATGAACCTTGCGGAAATCTTCTAAGACATTATCTCTCTGCAATAGAGGGCAATACTGAAACACACACATTTCTTCATTCCAAGTACCATGAGGCAAAGGGGTGAGGTCGCAAGTACATGCAATACAATAGGTCAGGTAGGAGGCCATGTAGAAATCTTCACTGAACTCTTTGGCACGCCTCAATTGTGTCCTCAGGGAGGTAGCAATGATATCTGCCCAATCCATCCATTGCTCACCCTTCAAAACAATTTCTATATATCTAAACATCCATTCCTCAAAGAGAGAAACATCTGCCGAACCCTTCACACGATGCAACATTACGACCAAGTCATGAATGTGAGGTTGCATGTGATCTTTTTTTATGACTTTCGGTAGCCTAGACCCACCCCCATAATTGACTTCAGTCCATTTCCTGGCTAAGGTATTTCAAAATGTATTAGGATTCGCCCGGTATTCAGCCAAGGCTTGGGTAGGTGAAAACACTACAAAAGTATTAGTCGTTAGACGCAGGATTGAGGCAATAGTTTCTCTCGAAATGGAAAGAACAGTGGTGCCATCTTCGCTCAGAATACTTTTGCTCCTCACATCATAGTGATCTATACACAACTGCAAAAGTTTAGGGCTTACAAATGATGGGGGGAATGCTGCGGCCTCTATCAACCCACTGGTTAACACTTCCATGCACCCATTATTTTCATTAGAATATTCTAAGAACTTGGTCTGCAGGCTTTCTATCTTTACCCCTCATAGATCAATGTCACATATAACTGGTCTCTTGCATTCCAAACTAGAAGTATTACCCAAAAAATGCAAGACCGTCCTCATGATAATCTAAAAAAAATGCAGAGACTAAATAAACAAATCTAGAAACGAATATAGTTGCAGAGCAAACAAGATTGTCAAATTCTCACCTGTTCTTCGCCAAAAACCCAAAAAATCTCTCCTATTTCCTTAACAGCTCCCCGTCTATACCAGCTTCTCGTGTGATAATAGACTTGGGGGTAATTACATGAGTTTTTAAAGAAAGCAGTAACTTTGTGCGAGGGTACGGCATAATAATTACCCACTACTTTGACATCACCTCCGCTAGCTTTTGCATGCTTGAAAACCCTTTGCATGAGCTCCGCATTAAATTCTTTCCTTTTTCGAACGCTTCAACATTAATCAAATTGAGTCCTTTTGACGGCTTGAAGATCTTCAGCACGATTTACAATGATTATCTTCCTTAGAAATAGGATCATCCTTTAGACCACACTCATCTGACAGGATCACAAGTGAAAGGCGACACGCTGTCTTTCCAAGCTTGAAAGTGATCATTATGTGAGTCTTGAACTACTTTGAACTACTTTGAACTGAGGTTCAAAGTGGTTCAAAGTGCTTCAAAGGAACAAACCACCGAGTAAGATACATTACCTGCGCAAGGAAAGTGTTAGTAATAAAAATCGCATCGAACCACTTTGAACTACTTTGAACTATAGTTCAAAGTGATTCAAAGTGATTCAGAATGGGGGAAAAAGGGCTGACCGCGCGGGTTTAAGGCTTTGGTTGGGCACTTCAAGGGCGTTAAGTTTCTCATGCGACAAGGTAAGTGTATGCGCTTGAGAGAAAAATTAAAACCGAAAGTGAATTGGCGACTATAAATGTGGCTAACAGCAGGATCATTGCTCTAATACCATTTGTAATATTCCTTTTGGTCATTCCCTAATTTACCTTTCTTTTTTTGGGTATGCTTTTTCAATATTTCTCTATGATGCCCTCTTACCAAAATGTGCATTCAATATATATTTTTCAATTCTAAGAATTGCGTCTTTTCAATATAATAGTTATATTATATTAATAATAATAATATAATCATATCATTTATATTAATATCACAAAATATTAAATATATTCTATCAATATTTATATTATAATATACATTAATTTAATAATATACCAACTATATTATTAGATTACAATACTTTATTAATATAGTACGTTGCTACATATCTTAATCATAATTAGATTATTATTATTATTATACGATATGTATGATATTATTATATGATTATAATGTAATATTACTTTATAAAATATTATTATTTTAACATTATTATTAATATTACTTTATATAAAATATTTATTTATTATTTAAATTATATGCTAAAAATGGGGACATCACACCTTTGCGAATGCCTAACATAAATTTTAATTCAAATATATGTATGGTCCATGGCAATTAATGTTGTTTGTACCTCCTATATAGTGGATCAACACTGATTGTGACTAATGGCATGGGTAGTACATTGTGAATGGCACGTTATCCTTGTAGATGTGCTTATGGGCCAGTGTACGTTGAGTGATATGCTGAGGTGGTGGATGTTGTTTGACCTGTGTCTTCCTCTCCACAATGCCTTTTACATTTCTGCCTTTCATATGTTTTGCAGCTTGTCTTTTATGGTTATGTGTAACGTCATGACAAAAAGATGTGTTGCACCAATTTATTAACTATTTGTAATGTATGCTTTATATTACCATTAATATGTCGATACTCCATGCATTATTATAATTTAATATAATAAGTTTCATAGCAATATTAAATTGATCTAATTAATATTAAATCTAACAAAATGAGATTCATTCTTGATTTATAACAATATGATATTCAATTTTTATAGATAAGATTTAATAAGAATATTTATAACAATTGATTCAATTATCATATTCAATTATTTTTATTAATAAGAATATTAATTAAGGTCCATTGCATCGTTGTATGTAAGAGTGCATATAACTCACTAGTAATGTATTATTAGCTAGATTTTTGTTAATCTGATGAAAAACTTTGTGTCCAAAATTTAGTGTTATAAAAGAGAAACTACAAACCACAAGTGGTAATTTTTATAGCATATGGCATTTCTCATGTGCACCAATATCATTATCTACAATAATCCTAGCCATAAATTTGTGATATGTTGCTAGTGCATGGTCTTCACCTACTTGTTGTTTGCATATTCACGTTAGCACATCAATACAACTCTTTGATTTCCTTTCTACCTTTTATGCATATTTTTCTATATATTTATGCACAATCATTTTTTATAGCACTGGTTGATAAACCATATTGGCTCTCCATATTGAATTCATATCTGGGTTGTGTACCTTGTTTGCATAAGCATGTTGCTTCAATAATTACGTGTGTCATTGGACATGATTGATCAATTCCTCATAGCCAACACACATATTTATAGAGAAGATAGTAGTTGTTTCTAGCAAGCAAGGGTCTTCTTGCAAAGATCAATGTCATGCGTTGTTTTTTATAGACAAAGTGTGGAGATTCCATGCATTCACATATTTATCAAAGAATTACCTTTCTCTCTCAACTTCCTTATGGTTCTACCAATCGAGCTTGTCCACATCAAGTGCACCAGGAATCTAGATGAATCTATGTATCTGTAGTGCATTTCAGAATTACCTAAATAACATGTAGTGCATGCAGTCTATACCCATGAATATACTATATCTGATATAGTAAAATACTATACCTAATCAAGTGTATAGCTTTTTGTGCTTTTTTGAAGAATTAGCCACCTATAAATACTTCTGGCCAAACAAGGATTGTTGAATGAGGCCTATTTGGCAGACAACTTTGGAATTATGTTACAAACATGTATTTCAAAATTTTGTACTATAAACATAGTTATAAATGCCAGTCCTTGTGGTCATTTGTAGTTTGAGCCTTGGATATTTGTATATATTAAGAGCCCACAACATGGTGAGTGGAAGTCATTTTTGGCTACCTAATGTTATAGGTACAATCGATATACTTTTTGGATCTAGTTTATGTCATGTATGCCCCCTATAGTTTTCAAAATGTACAGCATTATACATGGGGATAGATGGTGGCTTACAACCTAGCCTAAAAAAATGTCAACAATTTCACCAAGATATTTATAGATCTTTATCCCTCTCTATTTCTATATCCATGTGTTTGTTTCTAACTCACACATTTTCCCTATCTACCTCCTTATCCTTATCTTTAAATCTTTCATACTCACACGTATAGATACTCCTTTCTCCCTCCCTATTTATATCTTATCTTAACCCTCTATTTCTATATTGTATTTCCTCTATTTCTCTTTGTTCTTCTCTATCCATCGATATTTTTATCTGATATCTATCTATCACTACATATATCTTTTTATCTCATGCCCACTTCTTGACTCTTTGCCTCTCCCTTCATAAATATCCCACACTTTTATATTTGATTCCCCTTCCCCTCTCTTTATGTGTGTATTGATCTTTCGACCTCTTTATCTCTATTTCTATTATTCATCTTACTCACTCTCTCCACTCCCTCCTCATATATTTTCCTATATTTACCTATTTGTCAAGATATCATTTCCTATATGAATAAATGCCATAGATTCCTTAGATCAATAATTCCATATGAGCTCTATCTCATCATTTATATATTTTCCTCTCCACTCCACACCCCTCACCCCTCACTATGGGTGTCTATTGATTTTTTGACCTCTTTATCTCTCTTCTCTCTTTCTATTAATCATCTTACTCACTCTCCCCACTTTGTCCTCTTATATTTTCCTATATTTCCCTATATGTCTAGATATCATTTCTTAGAGCAATAATTCCATATTAGCTCCATCTCATCATTTATATAGATTCTTCTTCATCCCCACCCCCCTTGATCTATCTCAATGAATTAAAAATCACACACAAAGGCTTAATATTTATGCTGAAGTATTAAACAATCAGACTCGATTTACTTTTCCCAAACTCAATTTTTTCTTAATGTATGATGTTCAAAGCCCCCCTACCCACCAATCCCTAGCCCCCTGAAGTTTTAGTAAATTGTATACTACTTTTTATTTGTTAAAATATTAATGATCGATTATTTTGTAACAAGATTTTGATTAAAAAAATTCAAAAGAAACATATTTTCAAGATAAATAGTGGTTTAATTAAAAAAGTTAATGGTATAGTACTCTATAAAGTTTTAATAAATTATACACTACTTTTTATTTGTCAAAATACTAATGAAAAAAGTTAATGATATAGTACTCTATAAAGTTTTAATAAATTATACACTACTTTTTATTTGTCAAAATACTAATGATAGATTATCTTGCAACAAGATTTATATTGACAATTAAAAAACTTTTATGTCCAAGATAAATAATAGTTTAATTAAAATTTTAATATAATATACTATTATTATTATAAATATTTTAAAATGATTATCTTGTAATAAAATTTAAATTTGAAATTTAAAAAATAATAAGCAAACTTTAATTTCCAACATGAATAATAGTTTGATTCAAACAGTATAAGTGTGTGTGTGTGTGTGTGTGTGTGTGTGTGTGTGTGTGTGTGTGTGTGTGTGTGTGTGTGTGTGTGTGTGTGTGTGTCGATAAACGGTCAAAGCCTAGATTAATTAATTATTATTATTTGCTGTAATTAATTGTTACTATATGTTAAGAAAAGGTAGATTCAAACTCAAGACCTCTAACATGAGAGGCTCGTAAATTAATATTCACAAAATATAATCTTTGTGATTTTAGTTTTACAAATATACTAATAGTGTTTTCAAAATATTAATGGTTGATCAAGAAATACTTATACCCGATAACTTCAAACTCTTCCTTTATTGCAAAATATACTTAAAAAATAATACATACCAAACAAACAAGATACTTCAACTATTTTTCAAAAGATTTCCTCCATAAGTTTATTTTGGATTAGTTGTGTAGTGATGGATCGCAAATTTGAGTCATGCAAGTTGAACCTTACTCTAGTCCACAAGAGACAAAATGTATCGCAATCTTTCGATACCATGTGTAAGACATAGGTGAAACAAGAATAATAAATCAAAGCAAAAAAAGACAATAAAAACCATAAAACTACAACCCATATTAATGTGTTGTAATTTGCCGTATATTTTATAAAGACTGTATGATTCATCATAAAACCTTGTTCACCGCATTTTGCCCACTGTTTTATGGTAAATGAAATATGATAAGCCAAACCATATTTTTACTCTATCCACCAATTTTTGGCATCTCATAGGGTAACTATAATAGAATGTTCAAATAATTTGACGAGGAGTCTCTTGAAAAGAAGCCTATTGGCTTAATAATTAGTGATGAGTCTAAAAAATGCCTTTAGTTTGTTATGTTTAAGATACTTTGTGATACTCTGTTTATCCTTGTTTTAACACTTATAAGCCTATGTTTGATAAACCTTTGATGATTTATGGGGTGGAAAAACTATGTCATCTTTTGCCTAAATTATATCTAATATGCAGTATTTCATATAAATATCCAAATGTGCGTTCTTATGCTTGAATTTAGTTTGATGGATGTTTATTTGCAAATATGTCTTATATCATAACTAACCTGATGATAAGGATTAAAGGATGAGCAGAAGAATCCAGAAGTTGGTTGCCGACAACATTCAAGGAGAAATGAGCATCAAGGAACAACCACAAAAAGGAAGTTATAACCACTCTAGGAAACATGGCAGCGAATAAGGAGGAGCTTTTATGAGCCATTGCCTTCTCTCCATTTACGTTGTAACAAGCAGATGCTGAGACTTCATTGCTCCCTCCTCAATTCCGTTATCCTTCCTTTCCGCTTTCAGTTGTTCTCCTATATTCTCTCCTGCAGACTTAACTTAGGACAGTTACTTTTCTGTTATGTAATAAAGAGTAGATTCCCTATATATGTCGGGATCGACTCCTGTGTGTGAAGTTTTGATTTTTGATAAGTTTTATCAAGTAAGAGAGAACACTGATTCATAGTTTGTTGCAGTTGTGTTTTACAATTCTAAATCATGTAATGACTGATTAATGAAATGAATTAGTTCTCTTTAGCTTCTATCTTGCGTTGGTAGATTAGAGAAGCCAACCAAGGGGGCCCACTTGGAAGGTGGATTAGATTAGGATAGAATAGATTCATTTTACTAGCATTAGCAGTATTTTAAGTAAGATGTAGCTAGTTAATTCCTTCCTATAGAATCATACTTCATGAACGTTCCTGCAACATCTGCAAGAACAGTCTAGTGGATGAGACAAGATAGAATCTCTGTTATCTTGTCATTGTGTTTTCAACATTCATAGATTTAGTATTTTCCTTTCCACAGCAGTAGTGTAGTTTCCTTCCTTTTCATTTTTACTTTCCTGCAGAACAAGCATAATGACTCATCAAGGTACCTAGTGCACATACCGTGCCGACCATTTCAAGTATACGTCCTTGGGTTGACAATCTAAATGCACCTCATGGTAGGGAAAAAGTAGTCCTTAGCTTGAATAGATTATTCCTAAGCCAGGCCTAGCACATGACTATGGAACACCTATTGTGAGGCGATTCATTTTTGGCGCCGTTGTCGGGGATGGTGTCAAGCTAGGAGCATTTTTGAGTCATAGTTTTTAGATTAAGTTCTTTTTACCAGTGTGAAAATTTTAGTTGCATGCATCGAAGAGGAAGACAACGAGATGAATATGGAAAATTTCTTCCATAAGGATCTGTTAATTTGAATGAAGAATTTGAAGAAGAAGTTGAGTTGTCCTTTGAAGACACAAGTCCTATTTTCCCCACAGTATCATCATCAAGAGCTGAATCCCTAGATATATCTGGTCTCCAACCTTTCACTGAAATATTGACCAGTCTTCTTGATAACACTACCTCGAATCCACTAGTTGTTAATCATCCAGTGCCTAACATTCCTTTTCAGTAGCAACCTTATAATCTAGTCCCACCAATCATGGCACAACCCACTTTTCCATTTCCACTTCCAAGTCTCATAACCAATGCCAATCTCAAGAATATACCTCCCACTTCTCTTCCGAAGTTCTATGGCCTTGCAACTGAAGACCCTAATACCTTCTTATTTGAGTTCGACATCCTTTGTCGTAGTTTTGACTACAACACTGATGCCCATAAGCTTAAATTATTTCCAGCCACATTGAAAGAATCAGCTTTACGATGGTTCATGTGCTTAGGAGCCAATGCAGCTGCGAATTGGGATGAAATGCAAGCCTTGTTTTTGGAAAAATATAAAGAATATTGCAAAGCATCTAGCACAAGAGGAGATGATATCTTTAGGATATCACAGAAGGAGGAAGAGACATTAGAAGACTATGTTTCTCAATTTTTATATACACTACAAAAGAATCCTCAGCACACATTGTTTGAAGATTCCCAAAAACTAGTCTTTCTAAGAGGAGTGAATGAAGACTGTTTGGAAGCATTGGACCTGATGGCTGGTGGAGATGTATATCAAGCTCAATGGGATGACCTCAAAAAGATATGTCAGAACTACTCAAGGTCAACCATGAAGAAAGGTCGAGGACCTCGTTCTACAGTTACAAAAGGAATTAGTCAAGGCATTTCAAAACTTGAAATATCCAATTTGTTGTCAGATTTCAAACAAGACATCATTAATGATGTCGCTACACAGTTGGATACAATGACTGCAAAGAAGAAGCAAGCAGAGGCTGAGTTACAACTAGCTGAGTATTGTCCTCATTGCCAAAAGCAAAAGAAGGATTGCCACTGTAAATTGGTTGCAAGCATGGAGAACCAACATCTTCCAACTGGATATGTAAAGATAGATGGGGATGATGAGCAAGTATTCTTTGTTGCTCAATGCCTACCATGGGCTCAACGTCAAGGTATGTCTCAAGACCCCTTGCAAAATTCAAATTCATATGGTAATCAATGGCAAAACTGCAATACCCAAGGTCCTCCACAAAACCAACCCAATTGGAATAATCCTGGGCAAAATAACCCACAACTGTCTCAATGGTCTCAAAATTCTCAACAACCTTGGCCTAACCAGCAGAATAACTAATGGCCCCAGAACAAGCAAAACCAATGGCAACCACCCCAAGGGAATTGGCCATCTCTAAACCAATGGAAGGGATCTCAACAATGGCCTAACCAAAATACTGGTGCTCCACAATTACCCCCTCTAGCTCAACAACCTGCTTTAATACCACCACCTGCAAATAGTGGACCTCAAAAGCAAACACAACTACCTACACAGCCTCAGCCAAATCCAAATAGTCAACCACAATAGCCCATGTATAGTGATGATACCCAATAGTACTCTGCTTATGCCCTAGATGTTGCAGATATACATTTGAGATCTGGAATGACCTTACCAGCACCAAAGCCACCTCTTATAACTGAAGTATCAGACTCTCCTACAGCATTAGAACCTTTGGTTGATGAACCTGTTGACCCAACTAATGTTACCATACCAATGCTAGTTCAACCAGCAGTAGAGTCTCCTTTTCTAGACCAACTAATACAAAAAGAACCTGAACAAAGCAAGGAACAACCCTTTGACATTGTTAATCAGTTGAAGAATATGCATGTCCAAATACCTTTGTTTCAAGCTATTAAGGACATTCTTGCTTATGGAAAAGCTATAAGAGAAGCTTGTCTAAAGAAACCTGGAAGGAAGAAGAAGGATCCTACCACAGTTCATGTTGTTGGACACTTAGCTGATATCATGTTAGGAAGAATGATTTCACCAAAATATTCTGACCCAGGGAGTCCAGTAGTAAGTGTCAGCATAAATGGTCAATTTTAAAAATGCCTTAATAGATTTGGGAGCTGCTATAAATGTGATGACTAAAGAAACCATGAAGAATTTACAAATAGAAGGATTAAGGCCCACACCAACTATTTTGCAACTTGCAGATAGTTCCACTGTCATTCCTGATGGAATAATAGAAAATATTGTTGTGACCTTAGATTCCCTAGAATATCCTATGAACTTCATGATTTTGTCCCCTAAAGTAAACCTATTTGGCTATCCTATCATTCTAGGTAGACCATGGTTGGCCACAACTGATGCAAACATAAATTACAGATCAGGGAATATGACCATATCAAATGGCCAAGCAACCAAGCAATTTGATCTATATCCTCCTACACAACCATTACCAGATTTGAGTACATCTTTTTGGCCAGATTTAGGAGATGAAGAAGAAAAGATAAATTCCATAGTACAACTTATGATGTTACATAGGTAATCTTTTCTAAAGTTGCAAGAAGAAGATTCAGTAATCCAGAGCATCCTTACCAACACTTGTGTGGTAGGAAAAGATGTGTCTGGAAGCTCTGTATTAGAATTGATTACATATGAGGAGTGTGATACAAGTTGTACTTTACTTAAGGAACCTAAAAATATTTGTTCACTACTTCCCTATGAATTAGAAGGAAGCCCAATCTCTGAAATTGCTATGGTAGAATCCACTATTCCTGTTGAATTGAGTAAAGGCCATAAACTGCATGTTAACCCCAAATTGACATCTGTACAGATGGAACAATTAAAAGAATTGCTTCAAAAGCATGAGAAGACTTTTGCTTGGGATTATGGTGATATGAAAGGATTAAGCCCTACACTATGTACCCATAGGATATACATTAATGAAGGTTGTCTACCACTTCGTCAACCTTAGAGGAGGATAAATTCAAGCCTCAGAGAAATAGTCAAAACAAAATTGTAGAAACTGCTTGATGTTGGCTTTATCTATCCTATATCTGATAGTAAATGCTTATCACCACTGGTTATAGTACCTAAGAAAGGAGGAAAATGGAGAATTTGTGTAGATTATAGGGAGTTGAATAAGGCTACTAAAAAGGATCATTTTCCTTTACCCTTCATAGATCAAGTTTTGGATACACTAGCTGGAAAGAAGTACTTCTCCTTTTTAGATGGATACAGTGGCTATAATCAAATCAGTATTGCTCCTGAAGACCAAGACAAAACTACATTTGCCTATCCATGGGGTACTTTTGCATACTCTGTTTTACCATTTGGTCTTTGTAACACTCCTGCAACATTTTAACGGGCTGTAATTAGTATTTTTGCTGATATATCACATGATTATATGGAAATCTATATAGATGACTTTACAACATTTGGAGTTACTTTTGAAGAAGTAATGATAAATCTTGAAAAAGTTTTGGTAAGATGTCAAGAACATAATTTGGCACTAAATAGTGAAAAGTGTTTCATGCTCATGCAAGAGGGTGTGGTACTCGGTCATTTCATATCTACTGTAGGTATACAAGTAGACCCAGCTAAAATTGAGGTAATTCAAACATTACCCATACCCACTAAATTAAAAGATATCAGATCTTTTTTGAGACATGCTGGATATTACAGGCATTTTATAAAAGACTTCAGTAAAATAGCCAGTCCCTTGTACAAGTTGCTCACCAAAGAAGCTGAATTCGATTGGAAACTTGAGTGTGATAAAGCTTTCCTGCAGCTTAAGCAACTTTTGAACATAGCCCCAATTTTACAAGGCCCTGATTGGAACCTACCTTTTCACATATATACAGATGCTTCTAATTATGCCATAGGTGCAGTTTTAGCATAGAAACACTCAAATCTTAAGAATGCCATTTATTATATCAGTAAGAGTCTTCATGGCCCAGAACTGAATTATACAGTGACTGAAAAAGAATTGTTAGCAGTAGTCTATGCTCTAGATAAATTTCAGCATTACATCATAGGTTATCCTATCTATGTTCATACTGATCATGCAGCAATCAAATATCTCATGAACAAACCTACTATAACTAGTAGGTTAGCAAGATGGTTACTATTGCTACAAGAATTTGACATAACCATAGTAGATAAGCCTGGAAAAACAAATGTCGTAGCTGATTATTTGTCAAGAATCAATCATCATGATATTGATACTACTCTGGTAGATGATGCATTTCCAGATGAACATTTGTTTCATATTGTTGTTAAAGTTCCATGGTATGTAGATATTGCTAACTACATTGCAGCTAATAAGACACCAACACATTTTTCTTATAAAGAGAGAAAGTTGCTCATACAGAAAAGCTTCCATTTCTCATGGATAGACAATTTTCTGTTCTATACTAGACCTGATCAAGTTATGCGTAGATGTGTAAGAGAAGATGAGACATATGATATTTTGCATGCATGTCATAATGAGCCCTGCGGAGGACATTTTGTAGCCAAAAGAACAGCTTTCAAAATCTTAGCCACTGGTTACTATTGGCCTACCCTTCATAAAGATGCAATCAATTATACAAGGAAGTGTGACCAATGCCAAAGAATGGGTCGCCCAACCAAAACAGATGAAATGCCTCTGAATCCTCAAGTGGTGTTAACACCATTTGACAAATGGGGAATGGACTTCATTGGTCCTATTGATCCTCCATCCAATGGGAAGTCTTATATTCTGGTTTGTACTGACTACCTAACCAAATGGGTTGAGGTTAAGGCTATGAAGCATGCCCATGATGGAAAAGTTGCCGAATTCTTGTATGAAGAGATTTTTACACGCTATGGAGTTCTTAAAGAATTGGTTACTGATCAAGGCACAAAGTTTACTTCCAACCTAATTTCAGAGTTGATGAAACAGTATAACATTAGGCATCACAAATCTAGTCCTTATCATCCACAAGCCAATGGACAAGCAGAAGTTACCAACCGTGAGCTAGAAAATATTCTAACTAAAACAGTCCATTTGCATCGTCGAGATTGGACCAGCTGATTACAAGAAGCTATTTGGACTTATAGAACAACTTGGAAAACCACTACCGAATTCACACCATTTGAGATTTTGTATGGGAAAGTAGCAATGCTTCCAATTGAATTTGAACACAAGACTTTAAGAATAGCCTTGACCTTAGATATTGATCTTCCTGCAGCATAAAGAGAACGCCTCCTGCATCTTAATTCTTTGGATGAAATGCGCAAGACTACTTTAGAACACACTGAACTGGTGCAAAAATAGAGAAAACGCTGGCATGATTCTCATATCCTCAACAAATAGTTCAAAGCTGGTGACTAGGCATTATTGTATGATTCTTGCTTTAAAGATATGCTAGGGAAGCTATAGACGCGATGGTTAGGACCATATCAAATCATCCATGTCTTTGACAATGGAATAGTTCAACTAACCACAATTGATGATGTGCCTTTCAAAATGTTGATCAACGGTCATCAACTTAAACTTTACAAATAGCCTCAAACAAAAGCCGAATTCATGCAACAGTTCGAACAACGGATCCAACAACAACTCAAGTATCTCTTCCTGTAGTAGAAGGTGAAAACCTTCCGCCCACTCCTCTTCAACATTAATTCTAATTTGCATGTCCATAATAATAACTTTATGTTCACATAAAGTCCATTTTCTTTTCATGATATTTATTTCCATTCATATCTTAATCTTCCATCCACCCACCCCTTTCCATTTCTTAATCTTCCATCCGCTCACTTTCTACATAATTAAGTTTTTGTGTTTTCAATCAAATCTGCACATGTTGATGGATGCTGTCATTTACATTATTTTCGCCACCTTTTTTTTTTGGAGCATGTGACAATCCACTTGGTAGGTATAAACGTTTTCAAACTATTATTCATTTATAAGTTTGCAAATTTTGTTAATTATATATAATACTGCATAGTCTCTATAATTACGGCGTATTCCAGTCCCTCACCCATACTAGTCTGACAAGTGAGGACACTTGTCGTAAAATTAGCAGGAGGCAGGGGAGTGTCATACTATCCAATGACATGCCTGATTAACTGTGATGATTTTCTAAAATCTTGGCATTACCCTTTATTAATGAGAACCTTTTGCCATAAGTATGCCATGTCGAGTGTTGTACTCCCACTTTCTGAATAATTTTTTTTTTTAAAATTTCATGCTAAGCCATGATGTGACCCATTTTTAAAATTTTGGCATTTGAACCATGTTTTCGGACGATTTCCATGCAAATTCATGATTTACTTTTACCTAAAGTTTAATTATGGCACATAACAATTGGCTATGGCAATTAATGTTCCCAAAAAGAAGTGGCGAAGCGTCTAAGAAATAATGTAGAGTCTTGAAGTTTGCATTCAGAAAGGGAGAGAGAAATGGAGTAGCAGAAGAAGTATCAAGAAATGGGAGGAGGTTTACAGAGAAGAGAGCTGGTTGAGCACATTTTGTTGCTCTCTGACGTAGAAGTAGTAAGAAGATTCAATGCATGCAGGTGGTTAGGTTATTGTTTGAATTTAACAGCATATGATGAAGAAGCAGCTGTAGAATTCACCAGGACATTTGATGAAGGTGAAGCTTCTGTGTGGGGTTTGACAGTAATTGCAACAGAAGAATGAATTGCAGAAGTAACAGGGTTACCTTCTGTTGGAGAGAATTATCCGAGCTCGCATGACGCTAGGTCAGCAAGGGCCCAGTTCACTACCCCACATGACCCTCAATTCGATGTTACAAAGTAGGGGTGCAAGAGATTGTCTTTGCCACCTCCATACCCCAAGCTAGCAATGCATGTCATCAGGTATTTTACTTATGAAGGCAGAATTTCTCACTTACATGCACACCATTTTAAGTTTCTTAGTTGTATAAGGCACAATATTGCTGTGAATCTTCCAAATTTTCTGTATAATATGCTCTGTATTAGTGCGAAAGAGACTAAAAAAGGGAAAGATAATTGTGTCACTCACCATGCCTTGATTAAGTTGTTAATAGAAAGGTCTCTTAGGGATGTATCCCCTTTGACATGGGATGACTTTGTGAAATTTAAAACCCTACAACCCCAAGTTGACCTTAGTGGACGGCAGGGTGAGAAAAACGTAGTTTCCAGTAGTGAGCTTGCAGAACAAAATATTGAGGAAGCTGAAACAGAAAACGCACAAGGGATTGAACCAGAATTTGCTTCCATTCAAAAGAATGTGCCTCCACCTGAACAGGACATCCCTAAACCTAGTACTAGTAAAGCTAAAAGGAAACGGAAGTCACCAGAAGAAACTGTTGCTCAACAAAAACCTAGTCCTGCAATTAAGCAATAGGAGAAAACAAAGAAGGTTCCTACAGCAACTAATCCTGCAGCAGTGACACCGAAACAGAAAAGTAGGCAAAAGATAGTAGTACAAGAAGAGACTCCTTTGCAGAGAAGCCCTAGAATGAGAGGGTAGATTTTTAAAGATCCTATATTGTCTAAAGCACCTACTCTAGAGTCTCTTGTGCAGATAATTTTTGACCATTCTCCCCTTCACACTGAGATGACAGAAGCTTCTAGTAATCCTCCTGCAGCATGTGAGCAAGAAATTAATGAAACCTTAATGGATTTACCAGGTGTTTCAAGCCATGAGAATGAAGTAGTTCCTGAATGTCATGATTCAAATACTACCTTAGTCCCATATAAGTCAACATGGATCAATAGTTTGGCGGAACATCTATGGCGGGAACAGAAAAAGAAAAAGGATTATGAAGAGGATAATAGTGCCGTCACCTTGCAAAAAATCCTTTTCCAATTATATGGACAACATTTATTTGCTGAAGCACTATGGAAAGAGGAGAAGAAAATAATGAGCAAGATCATAACATCACAAAATGAGGAGATTGAAGAATTGAAAGAACAGCTAGAAAGACAGAAACAGCGCATGGAACATGCACTTAAATTAGTTGATCAAGCTCTTGCTTGCAGACCACCTCCTGGAGTATATGCTTTTTTTTTGGAAGAACAATATCTTTTGTTTCAGTTGCTGTTAACCCTCAGAAATGTAAATGCAGAATTCAAAACTACACAAGAGTTTTATGGGTTGTATCAAACCTTACCACCGTGGCAGCAAAATCTATTGTGTGAGTTGTATATTCATAATTTTGTCATTTCTACAGAAACTGAGTGGAATCCTTTGCTCTATATAGGAGATGTGCATTTGAAAGCTTTTATGTAATGGATGTCTAATGAGGCGAATTATGATAGACAACTGGTTAATTACAGAGATGAGGAGAGAACAAAACCTTTACCCTTGAGGGCAAAAAGTAAACAACCAGAAGAAATGCTTCGAGACTGGTTTACATTAACCTATGGGAAGAGTAATCTAGAAGTTAGAAAGAAGGTATTTGCTGCTAGAGCCAAAGTGTATGCCGAATATGAAAACTTGCCCTACTTTGCATTCCAGAGAGCTATGACCAGAGTAAGAAGTATATGGGCACGGTTACCTGATTCTCTCAAGAAATCAGAGCCGCACAGTCCTATTAATTTGGAAGCAGTGCTATATAGAGTTCCAAAATATTTAGAACTGGGAAAGCAACTAAGGCCAGAGCTATGGTGTCCTTTGACCATGCAACCTCCAATGCTTTTATGGCCCTTGTATGATATTGATGCTGACAAACTTGATAAGTTGCAAGAAGACCATAGGCAAGAAGTATGGGAAAGGACCACAGGATTCTATTACACCTTCAAGAGCAGCAAAAAGGGAAAGACAGAAGTTGGGGAGCTCAGATCTTTGACAAAGAAGTGTAATGCTTGAGGACAAGCATTAGTTTAGCAGGGGGCAGATGATGAGTCTAAAAAAATGCCTTTATTTTGTTATGTTTAAGATACTTTATGATACTCTATTTATCCTTGTTTTAACACTTATAAGCCTATGTTTGATAAACCTTTGATGATTTATGGGGTGGAAAAACTATGTCATCTTTTGCCTAAATTATATCTAATATGCAGTATTTCATATAAATATCTAAATGTGCGTTCTTATGCTTGAATTTAGTTTGATGGATGTTTATTTGAAAATATGTCTTATATCATAACTAACCTGATCATAAGGATTAAAGGATGAGCGAAAGAATCTAGAAGTTGGTTGCCGACAGCATTCAAGGAGAAACGAGCATCAAGGAACAACCATGAAAAGGAAGTTATAACCACTCCAGGAAACATGGCAGTGAATAAGGAGGAACTTTTACGATCCCTTGCCTTCTCTGCATTTACGTTGTAACAAGCGGATGCTGAGACTTCATTGCTTCCTCCTCAATTTTGTTATCCTTCCTTTTCGCTTTCAGTTGTTCTCCTATATTCTCTCCTGCAAACTTAACTTAGGATAGTTACTTTTCTATTATGTAATAAAGAGTAGATTCCCTATATATGTCGGGATCAACTCCTATATGTGAAGTTTTGGTTTTTGATAAATTTTATCAAGCAAGAGAGAACACTGATTCACAGTTTGTCGCAGTTGTGTTTTACAATTCTGAATCATGTAATGACTGATTAATGAAATGAATCAGTTCTCTTTAGCTTCTATCCTGTGTTGGTAGATTAGAGAAGCCAACCAAGGGGGCCCACTTGGAAGGTGGATTAGATTAGGATAGAATAGATTCATTTTACTAGCATTAGCAGTATTTTAAGTAAGACATAGCTAGTTAATTCCTTCCTGTAGCATCACACTTCATGAACATTCCTGCAGCATCTGCGAGAACAGTCTAGTGGATGAGTCAAGATGGAATCTCTTTTATCTTGTCATTGTGTTTTCAACATTCATAGATTTAGTATTTTCCTTTCCACAGCAGTAGTGTAGTTTCCTTCTTTTGCATTTTTACTTTCCTACAGCACAAGCATAATGACTCATCAAGGTACCTAGTGCACATATTGTGCCGACCATTTCAAGTATACGTCCTTGGGTTGACAATCTAAATGCACCTCATGGTAGGGAAAAATTAGTCCTTATCTTGAATAGATTATTCCTAAGCCAGGCCTAGCGCATGACTATGGAACACCTATTGTGAGGCGGTTCAATTAGCATTATCATTCTAATTCCATGTCACACATGCTAAGATTCAATTCTTAAAATTGCATGAGCCAACCACATTTATTGTAAGAACTTACATTTTCAATTTTGATTCACAATTTCTTGTAGTTATTGCATATAATTCTTCACCTACTCTTGCGAAAAAATAAAAAATAAAAAATTATTACATATAATCACATGAGAATCATTTAATTTCTAAAGTCTAGACAAATTGAAAATTTTGAACTGTATCCAATGAATCAATGAAATCAAAGGATATTTAATGTAATATTTAGTAGACAATACATATTCTTTAAATTCATCATTGATTGCATTCCTTTTATCCTAGATCATTCAGTTAAATGGAAGACTTAGTAGCTACCTTTTCCTTGGGTGGTGGTTACTTCCTAAGGGAGGTTACAATGATCATAAAATTACTAGGCTTTATCTGTAATTCTAGTTTCTCTAGTCTAGTCATAATAATATATCATTTTTTCACCCCTCAAGTATTATTATGACTAATATTATTCTAAATTTATTAAGAGGAAAGGATTATAAAATAGGTAAGATAAGATCTTCCATAGATAGCTCCATCAAACTCTCTCCTTTGTATGATTTGATCAAACAACCTTAGTGGACCAAGGATGACCCTTTCACTTGAGCCTTCAAGGGGTTGTGAAAGTTGTTCTTTTAAGATAATCTATTATGATAACCTAAGAAAAATATGGAGTGAAATTTTGATTGGGATGTTGTTCTCATAAGATAATCTATTGTGATACCCTAACAAAAATATGGAGTAAATTTTTGAATGGGATAATCTCAATATTTCTTGAGGGGTTGTATAAGAGATTTAACAAGGGAATAAACAAGATACTCTTAAGAGAAGCTTCTATTGGAGGAGTTATTTTACTTGAAGAACTTGGTGGAGGTGGACATCTAGGTGCAACCTATCGAGTAGGCATCTTAGATATGAAAGTATAGCAAAACAAGTAAGAAGAGAATTAGAGGATGGTAGAAGAACCTCTTAAAAACAAGAAGAAAGGAAATGAGCTTCTTCATTTCCCTCAATTTGAGTGGTAGGAGGTTTAATTTTGATACAATCAATTGTGTAGACATTAATAATCTTTGCCTTTAATTCAAAAATAAATCAGAAATAAACTTACCATTATTTCAAATTTAGATGCGCACTCTTACCGCTCTTTATTTCTCCCTAGTTATAAATCTTTTTGGGAACTCGGCTATATCTATCATTGTTTCTTTCATCTAACTATTCATCTCCTCCTTTTTCATCTTTGCATGTTACCCTTTAAAAAGATTGAGATTCTTCTTAATTTCATCCAACCATTCATGATTCCACTTGATAATTTTGTACATTCTCACTGTTATGTTTTTAGATTCCTTAATGCTCCAATATATTTTGGAGATTATTTTATCAGGTATTATATTATTTTCATATATAGAATCTATAATATTTGCACCATTCTCTAGATTTGATTCTAAGCATACATATTACATCTTCATTTAGTAGGTGTTCAAAAGGTATCTTCTCTTCTCAAATTCAAATCTATTTATAAAAGAAAAAAAATTAAAAGCCTTCTAATGCTTGTTTATGCCAAAATCACATATTTAATCCTTCTATATATGATTTGGGTTTAATCAATACTATAGTTTATATTAATTCAAGTTCACTTTCATCATCTCTATCTTTATAGTTTTACTAGCCTAAATGGTGAGAAGTGCATCACATCAATACTAGAATGGAATTTTACCCATTCATTTTCAAAGCATATTTTTTTCACAACTACCTATTATGCTTTATACTACCACTAACAAATTGTCATTCAGATAATTATGATGTATACAAGTGTGGAGAATGGATGTACTTGAATCACTGTTTCTTAAGCATGTCTATAACACTAAAAGATACTATTTTTAAAAATGCCTTGTATAATATGATGGCACCATTGATCCTCATGAGTGATATCATGGATATCTCATAAAGGGTATTATTCATTTACATTTTTAAATGCATTATGGTTTACTTATTTATTTTTATTTTTGAGTCCATAGTATTTTTTCCTCATAACCATTGCATATACCAAATATGAGAAAGCTCATATGTTCATGCAACCTATCACAAACAAGGTATCATGCAACATTAAGCAATTGTGGTGAAAAAAATGGGAGGATGTTTGGGTTATGTAGGGGTGGTGTATACAAAATGAAAACAACATATGTCTTCCATTAAAGATCTACTACTTCCTCCTTGATGAAATTTCCATCTACTTGCAAACTGCACCCCAAGTAATATAGAATTACAATGAAAATGAGAAAATTAAAGTTAACAACTAAAATAAATAACATCAAATTTATTCTGTTTCAAAACAAAGGATATTCATTAAAGCATAATTTTATTTTTTATTAGTTTCAACTCATAACTCCATGCATAACAAAAAACAAAAAATCTTAGTTACATCTCATAGATATCTGCATAACAAATTACATCTATGTATTGTATAGAGAACAATCTCTGATGAGAGTGCATAATTTTATTAAAGACTAAATGAAAACTACCAAATACATGTTATTTGATTAGCCTACACGTAGCATACCATCCATCAATACAATTTTACTCCCTGTCATTAACAACATCTATCCCTCTAAATTTTGAATGGTTGGCATTAAAATACCAATATATTTTCTTAAATCAAACCATTCATTTAAGTGTAAAAGTACTGATCAATCATCCCCTTCATTCATCCTAAGAGATGATACATGATCTGTTGCATGAATATAAATCATGTATGCTAACATGCCAATAGTTATAGGAAAGACAAAGCTAAATTTCTAAATAGATTAAATGAGAATGAGATTCAAAATGAAAATTCAGCATAAAAAGTAGTGTTATTTCATTTGGGCATAGGGAAAGAGTTATATTGGAAGTCTTTCCTGGGCTAAACAAATAAACAATTGTCATCATGGGCACCTCCACTTTTGTTTCTTGTAGGATAGTGGATAGAGGAGGTGTATATATCTCTACATTCAGTGCCTATTTGTCCTTCTCTGGTAAATAATTTTTCAACAAGTATTTATTTCCCATTCAACCATTGCAAGGGCTTTGCCTTAGCTGTGCTAGCCTTGGACACTTGAAATAGTGCTCTGAATTTTGGATTTAAAGTATTGCTCCTTACTACATATTAACATGACTCGCATATTTGAATCTAGATATTTGTATTAAAATGTTGCAAATTTACTTGGGAGATTTTTTTAGTGTGTATATTATTTTTACACCATCATTTGATTGGGGGCAAGCATGGGGTCTAGTTGAGTCACAGAAGGTTGCTCAATAGAAAGCCTGAGAACTTTCAAAAAAATCAAAATGATCTTTCTAAATTGTTGAATAACTTAGAAGGTAGGTGATGAATGAAAATGAATTCTCTCATCCAATCACTTGATATGTTCATATTGGTTAGTAAAATTTGATTTGAGGTTTGATTTATAAATCTAGTGATATGACTAAAGATATCCTCCCTTCATTGCAAAAGATCACAATCATATGGAGTACTTGACCTTTCATGGTATTGCATTTAGAGAAAGATATGCAACCCATTAATCTAGCCTTACTACAAACCACCTCAAAAATGAGTTAGTTGGATAGGTTTTGGATGAAATTTCCACCTATAATGGCCTATCAAATAATAATAGTTTTAAATTTAAGGAACAAAAACTATACATGAAATGTATGATTGAAGTTGCATGCTTTTGTATAGTCTTTTAGTTTTGTAAAAAGGAATTTATTCTTGTACTTTTTAAAATTCTACCATTTTTCACCCTCTTCAAGTTCTAGTAAGACTTTCCAATTTTAATTATGTGACTCAAACACCTAGAAAATTCAAATGTATGGTTTAATAAAATTCAATCATTGCAACATGTCACCTTAGAGCCAAGATGACTCCAAAATGTTACCAATAATTAATGGAACAATGAGTCTAGTTGAAGGAAAATATTCCATAGAATACCATGACTTATAACCATACACAAATCTCAAGGATTGACACTACAAAGAGAAAAAATCAACATTGGCAAAATGGAAAGGTGGGGGAATTAAAATTTACAACCATGTCTAGAGATAGACAACCAAACAAAAAATGGAAAGGCGGGGGGATTAAAATTTACAACCATGTGTAGATATAGACCACTAAACAACCATGTGTACATTTTAAAGACAATGTTTTATTGCAAAAACATTTTTTCCAAACATTGTCAACTTAAATAGTACATTTCATTTATTCATGTTTGATTTGTTTCTCTAACATTTGTAATCCACCAAAATATTTACAAAATTCTTATTAGGACTTAAAATCAATTTCCATTGGCAACCATATTTTCCTATCGCTATGTTGCACATGTGTTAACAAAGCACAGACATATTCTTCGGGAAATTCAAATTTTGCAAAGATTCACAAGAAGCATTCGAATAAAACTTAGTTCCTTGTGGTATTTATTTATAAACACATCTTTCCCTCATTATATTTTTCTTTGGGATTCAGAGAAATTGTCCATTGTCTCCAACTACCTCATAAAAATGGTCATGAGTGCAAGACACATTATACAAGTTGAAGTTACTTTAGTGTACACATTTTCACTTATGCCTTATTGTGTGACCTCCACTTCCACTTCTTGCACTATATTTAAAATTTTATTGTATTTGACTTTGGATTCAGGGTGCACTCATAGAAATTGTTTAATAAGAACAATTAGGCAAACAATGAAATGAAGAAAAAATATATAGATAAATCTCAAGATTCTCGAAAATTGAAAACAAGTTTGTACTTCAATTCTTTAGTTGGGCAAAAATGTCACTTTTGCATGGGGCCAAAATTATATCTAATAAGTAGAATGGGCCAACACCAAATTGTGAACCTATTTGGTAACTAAATTGTGTGAAAAAAAAAACAACAACAATTCACTTTTTCATGAGAGAATTAAATACTATGCCATGTCCAACATCTTTCTTATTTGTAAACGCTTTGACCTAGAGCTATGAACCAGTGAGGCCACAAACGGGGGACCTCATCTCCATTAGATTCAAACCTTGATGGCAAGGATAATAACACAACAACTTAACCATTAGAACATGCCACTATTGGCAGGTGACTGAAAACTTTCATTTTTCTATGTATACATAGTTTTATTTGAAATTATTAGAAAATCAATTTCATGCAAAATCCATCTCAAGTTAACTCTTTATGCAAAGTTTAAAATAAACTGTTAAATCCAATTGGTAGTAGGCATAAAATTAATGTTCATATCAGTAGTCATTAGGTTCTTTTTGTTTCCATTAGAGAAAATTAACTACAATGCCTACCACCAGAGGCTAAAAATGTGAAAGGAGCTTTTTTCAATATTTCCTTTCATTCTAAATTTTAATGAAGAGAGATCTAGAGAATGATGATAATAACTATTTCAAAGGGAAACCTTCATAAATCATAAAAAATGTAAGCTTCATTGTGCAGACAATTACTATAATCAAAAGGAAACTCAATCAACGCATACAAATATTTATAATTTAAATGGCAGTCAAATATCACTATCATTGTCAACATACAAGAAGCTCAATATGTCAATCAAAAATTTGGAAGGAATCCTTCCACAACAATCATAAAAAGGGATATGTATCTATTATTAAATCTTACAAACCTCATAAACTTAAAAAATCTAATTAAGACCTAATTATACCTCTATGTATTCATTCTCCTAACCTTGCAATATAAAATAGGTTGAATCTACTACAGTGACATAGACAAAATCACTCAAGAGTAGAGGATCGTCCTAATAACGATAAATCTTAGTTAGAGCTTCACATTCTTTCTCCCATTGCTACTAGTCATAAATGATAGCAGTGATTTTGAACTTGCTAAAAATAGTAGTGAAATAAATGTCTAAAAATCTTAAAACATGCAAAGCAGAAAACATAATACGACATGATATCTTACAAAGAAAACATTTTAATGAATAAAAGGAAAATGCACAAAATAAAGAAAATATATAAATAATAGGAAAAAGGAATAAAATGAACCTTTTTTTTTATTAAAAAAAGTAGAAAATACACAAAATGAACTTGAGAATTTAAATAAGGAAATAGGAAGGATAGAAAATAACTTAGGTTATAGATTAGAAAAGAAGTGTACCAAGACAATTAGAGATGGAGGTGTTGGCATTATAGGTGGTAGGTATTCACAAATCAAGAGCGATGCTAACAGAGACACCAAGACTAGGTGTCATGTTGTCCTTTATCAAAATATAGAGGCATCTACATCTATCTTGGACATCCTTGAGGTTTTTGCAACAATCGACGGAGGACATTTTGATGTTGCCTTGTAGGAAGGGAAAGCAAATTGTTATAGAACTTACAATGCTAAGAGGAAAGTATGATCATTAGAGAAGAATGAGTTTATTTTTTACAAATTTCTTTAAAAATGGTTTGTTGATATCATTGAAAAATCACTTGATATATTCAGATTGCTTAATCAAATTTGATTTGAGGTTTAATTTATAAATCTAGTGATATGACCAAAGATATCCTACCTTCATTGCAAAAGATCACAATCTTATGGAGTACTTGATCTTTCATGATATTGCATTTAGTGAGAATTATGCAACCCATTAATCCAACTTTACTACAAACCACCTCAAAAAAGAGTTAGTTGGACAGGTTTTGGATGAAATTCATTCCACCTATAATAGCCTATCAAATAATAATAGTTTTAAATTTAAGGAGCAAAAACTATACATGAATATATGCTTATAGTTGCATGCTTTTGTATTGTCTTTTAGTTTGTAAAAAGGAGTTTATTCTTTTACTTTTTAAAATTCTACCATATGTCACCCTCTTCAAGTTTTAGTGAGACTTGCCAAGTTTAGCTATGTGACTCAAACACCTAGAAAATTCAAATGTATGGTTTAATAAAATTCAATCATTACAACATGTCACCTTAGAGCCAAGATGACTCCAAAATATTACCAATAATTCATGGATCAATGATTGTAGTTCAAGGAAAATACTTCATACAATACCATGACCTATAACCATACACAAATCTCAAGGATTGACACTACAAAGAGAAAACAATCAACATTGGCAAAATGGAAAGGCGAGGGATTAAAATTTACAACCATGTGTAGAGATAGACCACTAAACAACCACGTGCACATTTTAAAGACATTGTTCTACTGAAAAAACATTTTTCCAAACATTTTCAACTTAAATAGTATGTTTCATTTATTTATGTGTGATTTATTTCTCTAACATTTGTAATCCACTAAATTATTTCCAAAATTCTTATTAGGACTTAAAGCAATGTCCATTGGAAGCCATATCTTCCTATCACTATGTTGCACATGTGTTAACAAAGAACACATATTCTTCTGGAAATTCAAATTTTGTAAAGATTAGCAAGAAGCATTCGGATAAAACTTAGCCCATTGTGGGATTCATTTATAAACACATCTTTCCCTAATTATATTTTGTTTTGGTATTTAGAGAAATTGTCCATTCTCTCCAACTACCTCATTAAAAATGGGCATGAGTGCAAGACACATTATACAAGTTGAAGTTGCTTCGATGGACACATTTTCACTTATGCCTTATTGTGCGACCTCCACTTCCACTTCCTGCACTATATTTAAAATTTTCTTGTATTGGACTTTGGATTTAGGGTGCACTCATAGAAATTGTTTAATAAGCAAAATTAGGAAAAAAATGAAATAAAGAAAAATATATATATAGATACATCTCAAGATTCTCAAAAATTGAAAATAGGTTTGTACTTCAATTCTTTAGTTGGGAAAAAATGTCACTTTTGCATGGGGTCAAAATTTTATCTAATAGGTAGAATGGGCCAACACCAAATTGTGATCCTATTGGTAACTAAATTGTGTGAAAAAAACAACAATTCACTTTTTCATGAGAGAATTAAATATTATGTCATGTCCAACATCTTTCTTATTTATGAATATTTATTATGATCAATTTGTGTTTGAAAACTTTCATTTTTCTATGTATACGTAGTTTTATTTGAAATTATTAGAAAAACAATTTCATGCAAAGTCCATCTCAAGTTAACTATTTATGCAAAAAGTCAAAAATAAATTGTTAAATCCAATTGTTAGCAGGCATAAAATCAATGTTCATATCAGTAGTCATTAGGTGCTTTTTGTTTCCATTAGAGAAAATTAACTATAATGCCTACCACTGGAGGCTAAAAATGTGAAAGGAGTTTTTTTGATATTTCCTCTCATTCTAAATTTTAATGAAGAGAGAAATAGAGGATGATGATAATAACTATTTCAAAGGGAAACCTTCATAAATCATAAAAAGTTTAAGATCCATTGTACAGACAATTACTATAATCAAAAGGAAACTCAATCAACGCATACAAATATTTATAATTTAAATGGCAGTCAAATATCACTATCATTGTCAATGTACAAGATACTCAATGTGCCAATCAAAAATTTGGAAGGAATCCTTCCAAAAAAACCATAAAAAGGGATATGTATCTATTATTAAATCTTACAAACCTCATAAACTTAAAAAATCTAATTAAGACCTAATTGTACCTCTATGTATTCATTCTCCTAACCTTGCAATATAAAATAGGCTGAATCTACTACAATGACATAGACAAAAATCACTAGAGAGTAGAGGATCATCCTGATGACGATAAATCTCGGTCAGAGCTTCACATTCTTTCTCCCATTGCTACTGGTCACAGATGATAGCGATGATTTTGAACTTGCTCAAAATAGTAGCAAAATAAATGTCTTAAAATCTTAAAACATGCAAAGTAGAAAACATAATACGACATGATATAATAAATAGAAGGAAAATGCACAAAATAAAGCAAAAATATAAATAATAGGAAAAAGGAACAAAATGAACCTGAAAATTTTAATAAAAAGTAGAAAAGACATAAAATAAACTTGAGAAATTAAATAAGGAAATAGGAAGGATAGAAAATAAGTTAGGTTAAAGATTAGAAAAGAAGTGTACCAAGACAATTAGAGATGGAGGCATTGGCATTACAGGTGGTAGGTATTCATAGATCAAGAGTGATGCTAATAGATACACCAAGACTAGGTGTCATGTTGTCCTTTATCAAAATATAGAGGCATCTACATTTATCCTGGACATCCTTGAGGTTTTTGCGGCAATCAACAGAGGAGGTTTTGATGTTGCCCAAGTACGAAGGGAAAGCAAATTGTTACATAACTTACAATGCTAAAAGAAAATTTTGATCATTAGAGAAGAATGGGTTTATTTTTTAGAAATTTCTAAAAAAATGGTTTGTTGATATCATTGAAAAATCAATCAAAAAATTAGAAGTGGAGAAAGTCTTACAATATTTTGGTACAGGAGCACCTGGTCAAAGCTCCTTGTTTTGTTTTCTAGTTTTGATTTAGGCATGTACTGACTCTAACCAGGTTAGGAGTGTGAGTTTGTGTTAGAAATAGGGAATACTGAGAGGGCAAGGTGAATCAGTATTCTACAAACTTTTATCGCCAACTATTTTTTTTAAGTACTTTGAACCATGCATAAGAAAGTAAACAAGTAATGTTGAATAGTAATAGTAACTATGCATAAAGAGAACTCATAAAACCATATTTTGTTAATTAGGGAAATCCTGGCCAAGGGGAAACCCTGGTGGAGATGATACCCACTACATAATATACTGATATATATGTTTCTTGTAAGAGGATGGACCCTATTAGGATTCAATGAGAAAATTTAGTATAGAGAGTCCTTGTTAGGAGACTTTGAATCCCGGAGATTCCAACCCTGTTAGGAGTTTAGTACAGTGGATGTAAGAAGAGCTCACTGCCAAAACATGCACTTCTAATTACAACAAGAGCTCACTACCCAAACAAGTAATTAGTCTTTAAGTATATACATGTTATATCCTCTTTCTTGATTGATCTTTGACCTTAGCTCTATCTTGGATCATGAAATCGGGTTCTCAAAACTACACATATATCACTTCACAAAAAGTTTGTATATCACTTATTACAATACAATTGTACAATTCTTCTCGCAAGATATCCTTTGGTTAAATATCGTGCCTTTACACAAATTTCTACTAGGTCGGCTAAGACCATACTATAATTTTCCAAATTAGAGTAAACATCTAGGATGTTGGCCCTAATTGGTCAAGTAATTATTTTGTAAACAAAATAATTCCTTTCCTTCAATTCTATTGTTCTATTTCACTTGGTAGATCATGAATATCTCTTTTCTGTATAGTTTGTGCTGATGTCAGAGATTATACATGTCATCATCAACATCTATATTGTCTTCATCTAACTTTGCTAGTCATAATATGATGTTAGAAACATTTTACATATAAAACAATGTATTTTTGTAAACCAATTTCATACTTAGATAGTTTTCTAAGTACCAAAAGCTAAGTATCTTTATTATCAAGGTTTTATGCAAGTAAGTACATCACGTGTTTCCATTACTAGATATAGCCAATTTTCAATAGTTTGGACCTTTCAAGGTCATCTTTGAGTTTGGTCCTAGGAGTAGTTGACTAGGTTTAGTCCACTCTAGGTGGTTTGGTCTTCTTGCTTTATGTTTGTTTGGTTTTTGGTTGTTAGGGGTTATGGGTCTTGGACCATAGAAGCCCAAGGAAGGTATGGTTTTGACTTGCCTTTTCCTCTTTAATGTTTTTACATCCTCTTGCATAGGCTAGGAGATCCTACATACCATTTGGAGCAAAAGATGAGAAAGATGTCAAAATTATGTCAAATATTGACAAAGTTGTCAAATAGGGCATAGTGGTTAAAAACATGTGGATTAATGCTCTAAAGGAAAAATTATGTCTAGACATCATAGATGGACCATGTTAGACCTACTAGGAATATTCCAAGTGATAGATGTCTTAAAATTGCAAAAATGCAAAAGTTGTCAACAACTTTGAAAAGTTGCATGACAACATTTTAGCAAAAATTGAACATGTCATGGATTTGATGTTGATAGTTCCTATAACTATCTGAAACCCCTTGGTTGACTTATAAAAAACCCAAAAATTACCCATCTTAAGGGTTGAAGATTGTAAAAGAAAAATTTTGTTATTGAAAACCATGAATTTTGCCCCAGTTTTGATAGTTATACATGTTTCAGATTGCATATTCACAATAATGGATTGAAGCTTTATTTTTTGCATTGGATTATTGAAGTTCATCCTTTTACAATTCTTTTAGTTTCATATTACTATTTTTTAGAAGTTCATTTGATTACCCTTTGGAAATATTTTGTAATTAGACTTTGTGTTATTCCATTCTTGGTAGTTTTTGCAAAAATGGCTCCCCCATGAGTGCCTACCATGGATTCATCACAACCTTAAGGGGAATGGAAGTGGGGCCTATTTAAATTTTATATATATATATATTGGGGCCCTCTAGATTTGGTTAACTATTTTATAATGTGATGCCCTAGGCAAGTCATAGTCACTTGGTTAGGCAATCAAAATGTTTTCAAGAAGCTTTTGGAGGTTTGAATGTAAAAGATTATTCAAACCATGAGATGTATAGTGGAGAGGGATTAGTAATGGTTCCATATTCAAAAGGAAGAAATTTCAAGATAAGTTTTTCTAAGATTTTGATTAGACACTATTCAACACTGTCATTCTTAATGTGAAACCCTTGAATATAGGCACAAACATTGCTTTCAGGTGTATGGAGAGGTTGGGGACCTAAGACCAAAAAAATCCTTTAGGTTTTCCAAGAGGGTACTTGAATGCATGATTTTGTTTTCACCTTTTTTAGAGAAATTTGGGGTTATAGTCCAAAAACCCAAATAGGAGGGCTAATTCAATTAGGCCTCTTTTTTATAGTTTTGGAGTAGATGCAAAGAACTTCAGGAAAACATGTGGGATTTGCATCCAAAAGTATAGGTGAGATCTAACACCTCATTTATGAGCCTCTCACTCCGTGCAATTAAGGAAATGAACAAGAAGGATTAAAAATTGAAGTTGGCAAGTTAGCTTGTAGATGCATTTGGTGGATTAAGAAGCAAAAGTCATCGGTGTAACTAGGTAGTGAGAAGTTAGAGGATAGGATAGATATCCTCTAGAGGTTAGGGAGCTAAAGTGAACCTGGAAAGTTAGCTTGTAGATGTATTTTTTGAATTAAGAAGCAAAAGTCCTTGGTCTAAGTAGGTAGTGAGAAGTTGGAGGATAGGATAGAGATCCTCCAGAGGTTAGGGAACTAAAGTGAACCCTAAAAGGCTAAGATAAATCCTTAAAACAAATCATGAGAAAGTATTGGAGAAGATATGGACTAAGCATGAAAACTACCTAATCTTACATCATATTGGTATCAGAGCCACAAAAGCTTGGGCTTGTGGTTAGTTCTTTTAGACTGAAGAATCAATAGGTGAGTTAATAATGGTGAGTGATGTAGAGTTAGCTAAGGAAATGGGTGAGAAAAAGGAGAGAAATAGAATCCTTGAAGAAGCCCTAGAAGAAATGAAAACAAAGTTATAAGAAGTTGTTGAGGCAGCTAAGAAGAAAGACCAAGAAGTTGAAAGCAACAGTAAGGGTAAAGAAAAGATGGATGAGGAAGACATCATACTTATCCTAGGCCCTCCATTGAATGGGGAACCATTCTTAAAAGCCATCAAGGTATTAGGTGGGAAATCTCTAGAAGGAATCCCTTTATGTAGTGAAAATGTGGACACTGAACTTATAATGGAGTGGATTGAAGGAATGGAAAATCACTTTGAGTGTGAAGGTATGAATGAAGCACAAAAGGTTAAGGTAGAAAAACATAGACTAAGGGGATAAGCCATAACATGGTGGAAGTACCTCCAAGAAGAGAGGTGGAAAGTGGGAAAGAAGCCAATTGCAAATTGGAAAGCCATGGTAACAAAGGTGAAAGAACAATACTTACTAGAAGACTATGAAGTTCAATTACATAAGAAGAGGAAAAATTTAAAACAAAAAGACATGGATGTGGAAACTTACACTAAAGATTTTTAAAATTTGTGTTTGAGGTCAAGAGTACAAGAAGATGTGACTATCAAAGTGGCTAGGTATCTAGGAGGCTTGAAATCAAACACACAAGAAGAGATCAACCTATGGACTCCTACAATAGTCCACAAATGCTTCCAAATTGCTCTGAAAGTGGAAGAGAAGAACAAGAAAAAGGTAGACACAAACTTCAGAGGAAGAGGTAGAGGTAGAGATGGAAGAAGTCAAAGGAATTATGATGGAAGATGATTTGATTCTAGGCCACTAGGAAAAAACAAGTTGAATGAACAACAAGAAGGGAGTTCAAGAAGAGGAAGTTTCAATAGAGGTAGAGGCTAACATTAATTGGGGAGGAAGGAGTAGCAACCAAGGGAGAGTATTATATCTTTCCACCATGAAGTGCTAACATTGTGATAAGTTAGCACACCCTACATATAGATGCCCTGAAAAAGGCTCAACTTCCCAAGGAAGTACAAAAAGAGTTTATTATGTGCAAGAAGAGTCTAGCAATAGACATAAACAATCTAAAGTACCTCTAGAACCAAAGGAAGGGGAAAACTTGATGATAATAATAACATTGATCAAGGAGCCAATCAAAGAAGAACCAAGTCAACGAAGGACACTCTTTAAAACCAAATGCAAAATCATGGGGAAGATGTGTAGAGTAATAATTGACTCATGCTTATTAGATAACATTATCAATGAAGAGAAAGTTAGCAAGCTAAAGCTGAAAATAATCTCACATGCCAACCATATAAGATTACATGGCTCAACAAAGGACAACATATTCTTATGGGAAAGCAAGCATGGGTAGAGTTCACCATAGGGATATACAAGGATAGAGAGCTATTATGTGATATTCTTTTATGGATGCATGCCACCTTCTACTTGGAAGGCCATGGAAATTTGATAACCAAGCCATACATGATGGAACTAGAAGTTCTTATTCATTCAAGAAGGATGGAGTGACTTTCAAGATTCATTCCTTGATAGAAGAAGACCTCAAGTCTCTAAGTGTGCTCATGGTTGGTGAGAAAGAGTTCATAAAGACCCTAGAGGAAGGAGATGGAGTTAGGTTTGCATTAGTTTTGAAGCCCAAAGATGAAGCTACTACCAAGATACCAAAGATACCAAATAAAGTACAAGCAAGCAAGCCCTAAGTTTCCTTAACTCCCAAGACAAGCTCAATAGCAAGCATATAAAATGGGTAGAATACCTACAAGCCTACACATTTAATATCAAACATAAGAAGGGGGTGCAAAATAAAGTAGCTAGTGCATTGAGTAGAAGACTCCTCACATTCCAAGAGATTCAACTATAAAGCTTAGGCATTGGAAGTTTCAATGACTGATATGTTGATGATGAAGATTTTTCCCCAATATACAAGGTATGTAAGGAGTTCAAAAATAATTTTCATGGTGAGTTTTTTTATGATGCATTACAGAATAATTTATTGTTTAAAAAGAGTCAACTTTGTGTTCCTAGAGGGTTAATGAGGGAATATTTTATCCAAGAAAAGAATAATGGGGCACTTAGTGATCATTTTGGAGTCAATAACACTCAAGAGCTAGTCACTAGGTTCTATTTTTGGCCTTGGATGACTAGAGATATTAGACAGTATGTTGAGTGTTGTATAATATGTCAAAAGACAAAGGGGACATCCACAAATTTTGGTATTTACCAACCACTTCCAATTCCTAGCATACCATGGGAGTACATAAGTATGGATTTTGTATTTGACTTACCAAAGACAAGGAAAGGCTATGATAGCATTTATGTGATTTCATATTTCTCATTTATTTTTCAGAGAGGTGGTTAGGATCCATGGACTACCTATGAGCATTTTTTTAGATAGGGACACCAAAATCACGAGCTAATTTTGGAAGACATTATGGAAAAAGATTGGAACTAACTTATCCTTTGGATCTGCCTATCACCCACAGATAAATGACCAAATAGAGGTGATTAATAAGAGTCTTGGAAACTTGCTAAGCTGTCTCACAAAGGAGTATGGTTAGGCATGGGACCAACTCATTGGGCAGGTTGAATATGCCTATACTGGCACAATGAATAGACCAATTGGTAAGAGTCCTTTAGATATTGTTTATGGTTGAATCCTAGAGGATATTTGAGCTAAAAGAGTTCAAGGATGGAACACAAGGTAGTACCTGTGTTGAGGAATTTTCCCAATCCATGAGGTAAGTCCATAAAAATGTAAGGAAGACACTAACTAAAAATACTATCAAACTGAAGCAAAAGGTATATGCATTAAAAAGGGATGTTTAGTTTCAAATAGGGGATCTTGTGATGGTATATCTAAATAAAGAAAGGTTGCAAAAAGGGGTACCACACAAGTTCCAGATGAGAAGATTGGGTCCTTGTAAAATAATTGCAAAATATGGTAACAATGCTTATAAGGTTGAGCTACTTGAAGACATAAGGTTGTCGCCAATCGTCAATTTTGAAAATTTTATTTGATACACAGGACCTATTTAGGATGCTTCTCAAAATATTCAAGAGGTCGCCCAAGATGTAGCAAACCTACACTAAATTCCTACTCTTCCTCTGATAGCAGATAAGATACTAAATTCCAAGGTTTACAAGAAGACTAGGAAGAAGGATTTCTTGGAACACCTTGTAAGATGGATTGGCAAGAATGATGTTGATTCTATTTGGATTAGAGAAAAAAATTCAAAACACTTGGTATTGATTCCACCTTACTTAAGCCAAGGATGAATTAACTTTTTTGTTTTGTTTGGGGAAGTATGGTGTAGGAGAATCTAGTCAAAGATCCTTGTTTTGTTTTCTAGTTTTAATTTTTGCATGTACTAACTCTAGCCAAGTTAGGAGTGTGAGTTTGGACCTTTCAAAGTCATGGTTGAGTTTTGACCTACCTTTTCCTCTTTGATTTTTTTACATCCTCTTGCATGGGCTAGGATATCCTACATACCATCTCGAGCAAAAAATGAGTAAGATGTCAAATATTGACAAAGTTGTCAAATAGGGCATAGTGGTCAAAAACATGTGAATTGATGCTCTAGAGAACTAATTATTTCTATAAATCATAGATTAACCATTTTATATGTGCTAGGAAGTTTCCAAGTAATGGATGTCTTAAAATTACAAAAATGCAAAAGTTGTCAACAACTTCGAAAAGTTGCATGACAACATTTTAGCAAGAATTGAACATGTCATGGATTTGAGCTTGATAGTTCCTATAACTTTATGAAACCTTTTGGTAGACTTATAAAATCCACAAAATGGCCCATTTTAAGGATTGGAGATTGTAACAGAAAAGTTTTGTTATTGAAAACCATGAATTTTGCCTCAGTTTTGAACGTTTTACATATTCTAGATTGCATGTTCACAATAATGGAAAAAAGCTTGAGTTTTTCTTTTGGATTATTTAATTTCATACTTGTATAGTTCTTTTTTTTTCATATTACTATTTTGTAGAAGTTCATTTGATTAGCTTTTGAAAATATTTTGTAATTAGACTATGTGTTATTCTAGTCTTGGCAATTTTTGTAAACATGGCTCCCCATGAGCTCCTATCGTGGATTCATCGTAGAATTAATAGTATTGGAAGTGGATCCTATGTACATTATTTATATAACTTTTGGGGCCTGGAGAGTTGGTTAACTATTTTATAATGTGATGCCCTAGGCAAGTCACAGTCACTCGGTTAGGCAATCACAATGTTTTCAAGAAGATTTTAGAGGTTTGAATGTGAAAGATACTTAAAACCATGAGATGAAGAAAGGAGAGGGGATAGTAATGTTTCCATATTCAATAGGAAAAAAATTCAAAACAAGTGTTGCTAATATTTTGATTAGACCCTAGTCACCACTATCATTCTTAATGTGAAACCCTTAAATATAGGCACAAAAATTGCTTTCAAGTGTACGGAGAACTTGGGGACCTAAGACCCACAAAATCCTTTAGGTTTTCCAAAAGGGTACTCAAATCCATTATTTTTCCACCTTTTTTAGAGAAATTTGGGGTCATAGTCAAAAAACCAAGTAGGAGGACAAATTCAATTAGGCCTATTCTTTACAGTTTTGGAGTAGGTGCAAAGAACTTGAGGAAAACTTGCAGGATTTGGGCCTAGATGTCTAGGTGAGCTCTAACACCTCGTGTATATGCCCCTCATTCCATGTAGTAGTGGAAATGACAAAGAAGGATCAAGAATTGAAGTTAACAAGTTAGCTTGTAGATGCATTTGGTGGATGGAGAATAAAAAATCCTTGGTGTAACTAGGTAGTGAGAAGTTGGATGATAGGATAAAGATTCTCTAGAGTTTAGTGAACTAAATTTAACCATAAAATGCTAAGATAAACCTTGAGAAATTCCTAGAGAAGACATGGAATAAGCAATAAAACTACCTAGTCTTACATTAGATTGGTATAAGAGCCACACAAGACTAGGCTTGTGGTTAGATGTTTCAAATTGAAGAATCAGTAGGTGAGTAAAAAATGGTGACTAATGTAGAGTTAGCTCGAAAAATGGATGAGAAAAAGGAGAGAAATAGAATCCTTGAAGAAGCCCTCGAAGAAATGAAAACAAAGTTAGAAGAAGTTATTGAGGTAGCTAAGAAGAAAGACCAAGAAGGGGAAAGAAATAGTAAGGGTAAAGAAAAGATGGATGAGGAAGATGTCATACCTATTCCAGACCATCCATTTAATGAGGAACTATTCTTAAAATCCATCAAGGCATTATGTGGGAAATCTCTAGAAAGAATCCCTCTATTTAGTGTAAAGATGGACACAGAACTTGTAATGGAGTGGATGAGGGAATGGAAAAACACTTTGAGTATGAAGGTGTGACTAAAGCACATAAAGTTAAGGTAGCCAAATGCAAACTAAGGGGATCAACCCTAACATGGTGAAAGTACCTCCAAGAAGAGTGGGAGAAAGTGGGGGAAAAGCCCATTGCAAATTGGAAAGCCACGACAACAAAGGTGAAAGACCAATACCTACAAGGATACTATAAAGTTCAATTATATAAGAAGAGGCAAAGTTTAAAACAAAAAGACATGGATGTGGCACCTTACACTAAAGAGTTTTAGAATTTGTCTTTGAGGTCAAGAGTACAAGAAGATGAGACTATTAAAGTGGATAGGTATATAGGAGGCTTGAAATGGAACATTTAGGAAGAGATCAACCTATGGACTCCAACAACAGTCCACAAGTGCTTCCAATTTTCTCTAAAAATGGAAGAAAATAATAACAAGAAGGCAAGCACAAACTTTAGAGGCAGAGATGGAAGAATTCAAAGGGTTTATGGAGGAAGAGGATCAAATTCTTGGCCACCTAGAGAAAACAAGTTGACTGAACAACAAGAAGGAAGTTCAGGAAGAGGAAGTTTCAACAAACATAGTGTCTCTAAAACTAGTTGGAGAGGAATGAGCAACAACTAAGGGAGCGGGTGTTACTTTTTCACCATGAAGTGCTACCATTCCAATCAATGAGGACACCCTACATATAGATGCCCTAAAAAAGGCTCAACATTGCAAGGAATTTCAAAAAGAGTTAATTATGTGCAAGAAGAGTTTAGTAGTAGACATAAACAATCTAAAGTACCTTTAGAATTAGAGGAAGGGGAAAACTTGATGATAAGAAGAACATTGATCAAGGAGACAATCAAAGAAGAACCAAGTCAAAAAAGGGCACTCTTTAGAATAAGATGAAAAATCATGGGAAAGATGTATAGAGTCATCATTGGATTAGGCTCAATAGACAACATAATTAGTGAAGAGGCAGTTAACAAGATGAAACTGAAAAGTATCCCACATGTCAACCCATGTAAGGTCACATGGCTCAAGAAATGATAACATATTCTTGTGGGAGAGAAAGTATGGGTAGAGTTCACCATAGGGAAATACAAGGATAGAGTGTTATGTGTCATTCTTCCTATGGATGCATCAACCTTCTACTTGGAAGGCCATGGAAATTTGATAACCAATCCATACATGATGGAACCAAAAATGCCTACTCATTCAAGAAGGATGGAGTGACTTTCAAGATTCAATCCTGGATAGAAGAAGGAGAGGTGAAGACCTCAGGTCCAAGTGTGCTCATGGTTTGTGAGAAAACATTCTTAAAGATCCTAGAGGAAGGACATGGAGTTGGGTTTGCATTAGCTTTGAAGCCCAAAAGATGAAGCTATTGCCAAGAAAATAGAGATACCAAATGAAGTACAAGAACTACTCAAACAATATCATGAAGTTGTTAATGATGAGAAACCTGCCACCCTACCTACTAAGAGACATGTTAGCCCCAAATAGACTTTATTCCAAGAGATAACCTTCCAATCAAAGTTGCCTATAAGATGATTCCTCAAGAAAATGATGAAATCACCAAACAAATTTAAGAGCTCCTAGACCAAGGCCTAATTAGGAAAAGAATTAGCCAATGCGCAATCTCTGCTATTTTAGCCCCAAAGAAAGGAGGAACTTGGATACTTTTTATAGATTCTAGAGCCATTAATAGAATCACCATTACGTATAGGTTCCCAATACCTAGAACTAAAGACCTAATGGATTGTTTGGGGGACGCAAAATATTTCACCAAGATAGACCTAAAAAGTGGCTACCACCAAATCAAAATAAATTAAGGGGATGAGTGGAAAACAACCTTCAAAACTATAGAAGTTTTGTATGAATTTCTTGTAATGCCATTTGGTTTGTCGAATTCTCCATTTACTTTTATAAGTCTTATGAACAAGGTATTGGTAGATATTGGTAAATTTGTTGTTGTCTATTTAGATGACATATTAATTTTTAGCAAAAATAAAGAAGAGCATATCAAACATTTGTAGATTATTTTTTAAAAATTGCATGAAGAAAAGATAATGATAAACTTAGAGAAGTGTGACTTCATGAAACAAGAGCTAGTTTATCTTGGTTTCTTTGTCTCAAGGTAACCTAAAAATGGACCAAGACAACATGGATGTCATTCTAAGCTGGCCTACTCCTGAGACTTCCATAGATGTTAGAAGTTTTAATGGCCTGGCCGAATATTATAGGAAGTTTATTAAGCATTTTAGTGGCATATGTGCTCCTATGTTGGATACAATCAAAGGTGGAGTGAAGAAAAAATTTCATTGGACCCCACAAATTGATCATGGTTTTGAAACACTCAAAAATAAGATAGCAGAACTGTCTATTGTAGTGCTTCCTAGTTTTAAAAAATGTTTTCAAGTGGAGTGTGATTATAGTAATGTGTCTATTGGGGCTATTCTAAGCCAAGAAAGAAGGCCAATGGCTTTTCATAGTGAGAAGCTCAATGATGCAAAGAGGTAGTAATCTTCCTATTGTATACTTAGACAATCAAGCCCTCAGTTTCCTTAACTCCCAAGACAAGCTCAGTAGAAAGCATATGAAATAGGTAGAATACCTACAAGCCTACACATTTAACATCAACCATAAGAAGGGGGTGCAGAATAAAGTAGTTGATGCATTGAGTAGAAAGCTCCTCAAATTCCAAGAGATTCAACTAAAAAATTATAGGCGTTGGAAGTTTCAATGACCTATATGTTGATGATGAAGATTTTTCCCAAATCTACAAGGTATACAAGGAGTTCAAAAACTAATTTGATGGTGAGTTTTCTTATTATAAATTGCAAAATTATTTATTTTTTAAAGGGTGTCAACTCTATGTTCCTAGAGGGTCAATGAGGTAAAATTTGATGCAAGAAAAGAATAGTGGGGCACTTAGTGGTCATTTTGGAGTCAATAAGACTCAAGAGTTAGTCACTTAGTTATATTTTTGGCTAAGATGACTAGAGATATTAGACAATATGTTGAGGGTTGTATATTGTGTTAGAAGGCAAAGGGGACATCCATAAATGATGGTCTTTACCAACTACTTCCAATTCCTAATAGACTATGGGAGTGCATAAGTATGGATTTTGTAGTTGGCTTACCAAAGACAAGGCAAGGTTATGATATCATCAATGTGATTGTGGATAGATTTAGTAAGATGGCCCATTTTGTACCTTGCAAGACCACACATGATGCTTGTCATATTTATTTTTTCTAGAGAGGTGGTTAGGATCCATGGACTACCTATGAGCATTATTTCAAACAAGGACACCAAATTCATGAGCCACTTTTGAAAGACATTGTGCAAAAAGATTGGAACTAACTTATCTTTTGGATCTACCTATCACCCACAAACATATGGCCAAATAGAGGTGATTAATAGGAGTCTTGGAAACTTTCTGAGGTGTCTTAAAAAGGAGTATGGTTAGGCATGAGACTAACTCATTGGGCAGGTTGAATATGCCTATAATGGCATAGTGAATAGATCAACTGGTAAGAGTCCTTTTGAAATCATTTATGGTTTATATCCTAGAGGGATATTTGAGCTGAGAGAGTTGAAGGATGGAACCCAAGGTTGTGGCTATGCTAAGGAATTATCCCAATCCATGAGGGAAGTCCATGAAAATGTAAGGAAGACACTAACTAAAAATGTTGACAAACTAAAGAAAAAGGTGGATACATCAAAAAGGAATGTCCAGTTTCAAATAGGGGATCTTTTGATGGTATATATGAACAAATCAAGGTTGCAAAAGGGGGTACCACACAAGCTCCAGATGAGAATATTGGGTCTTTGCAAAATACTTGCAAAATATGGTAACAATGCTTATAAGGTTGAGCTACCTAAAGACATAGCAATATTACCAATCTTCAATGTTGTAGATTGGATTTCATACACAAGACCTATCGAGGATGTTGGTCAAAATCTTCAAGAGGTCACCCAAGACATAGCAGACCTGCATTGAACTCCTACCCCTCCTTTGACAATAGATAAGATACTAGATTCCAAGGTCTACAAGAAGACTAGGAATAATGATTTTAAGCAACACCTTGTAAAATGACTTGGCAAGGATGATGTTGATGCTACTTGGATTAGAGAAACAAACTTCAAAATGTTAGGTATTGAGTCAACCTTACTTAATCCAAGGATGGATTAACTTCTTTTTGTTTGGGGGAGTATGGTGCAGAAGCATCTAGTCAAATCTCATTATTTTGTTTTCTAGTTTTGATTTTGGCATGTAATAACTCTAGTCAAGTTAGGGATTTTACTTTGGACCTTTCAAGGTCATGGTTGAGTTTGGTCCTAGGTGGAGTTGGCTAGGTTCAACCCACTCTAGGTGGTTTGGTTTTCTTGCTTTATGTTTGTTTGGTTTTTGGTTATTAGAGGTTATGGGTCTTGGACTATAGAAGCATGATTAAGGTATTTTTTTAACCTACATTTTGGTCTTTGATGTTTTTACATACTCTTGCAAGGCTAAGAGATGCTACATACCATTTGGAGTAAAAGATGAGAAAGACATCATATATTGACAAAGTTATCAAATAGGGCATAGTGGTCAAAAATATGTGGATTGATGCTCAGAAGGACCAATTATGTCTATAAATCATAGATGGACCATGTTAGACTTTTTGGGAAGGTTCCAAGTGATAGATGTCTTAAAATTTAAAAAACACAAAAATTGCATGACAACATTTTAGCAAGTATTGAACATATCGTGGATTTGAGGTTGATAGTTCCTATAACTATATGAAACCTCTTGGTAGACTTATAAAAACCACAAAATGGTCCATTATAAGGGCTTGATATTGCAAGAGAAAAGTTTTGTTATTGAAAACCATGAATTCTGCCCCAGTTTTGACAGATTTATACATTTTAGATAACATGTTCACAATAATGGATTGAAGCTTGAGTTTTTGCGTTGGATTATTGAAGTTCATGATTGCAAAATTCATTTTATTTTAGATTACTATTTTGTAGAATTTTATTTGATTAGCTTTTGAAAATCTTTTGTAATTAGACTGTGTGTTGTTCCAATCTTGGTAGTTTTTGCAAAAATGGCTCCCCCATGAGTTCCTACCATGGATTCATCATCGCCTTAAGGGGAATGGAAGTAGAGCCTATTTACATTATTTATATAGCTTTTGGGGCCTTGTAGAGTTGGTTAACTATTTTATAATGTGATGCCCTAGGCAACTCCCAGTCACTTGGTTAGGAAATCAAAACCTTTTCAAGAAGCTTTTGGAGGTTTGAATGTGAAAGATACTCCAAACCATGGGATGAAGAGTGGAGAAGGGATAGTAATGTTTTTTATTAGGAAAACAGGTTTTACAGGGATCCTGAAACCCAAATTTTTACAGCAGAAAAGACAAAAAAAAGCTGCCTCAAAAGGCCAAAAACAAAAAGGCCTGAAGCCTGAGAAACAAAGGCCAGGAACAGAGCCTGGCAGGCAAACTAGTGTCCCTTCTTTTCCATTGCCTGCAGGGTTTCTGCAGCATCACTTTCCTTCTGGTTGGCCTCTTCCTCCTGGATCGTGGGGAGGAAATGCATCTGGTCCCCCTGACTTTCCTGGATTCTAGTCTCTTTCTGAGGATATTCTCGGCTAGTTTCGTTCTCTGTACTCTGCTCCACGTTCCCCACAAGACCGGCATTGGTCAAATAGTCCCCCAGATTAACAATGTTTTCATTCAAGGTATGGAGGGTATCCACAATCTATTTAGTCACAACCTGGTGGACTGAATCCAGCCTTTAGACCTTCTGCTCAAGTTGAGTGATTCTGTCCTCCTGATTGTCTATGGGGTCCTGGCTTCTGTCTTTTTCCTGGCTGCCCACTTGGTCTTTACTACCTCTGGCCTCATGATCCTTGACATCCCCCCTGTTGTTAGTCTGGTTGGACCTATCCTTCAGAGTCTCAATTTCTTGAAAAAGCCACTTAATGGAGTAGAAATTGTCAATCAGGCTGTTCTTTGCATTGTTGAGAAAGTTGAAACCCATTTCATGACCATTGTCAGAGAGAACTAGAAGAGTTGGGTCAAGGAGCTCGTCATAGTGGGTGCTACTATCGAGATCCCCCAACACCTGGATTTTAGTAGGTTCTCTAACAATGCCCATACTGACACTATCCATATTAAAATTTCTCCTCTTCTCTTATTTTTCCTGATGGCCTCCCCCCCCTTTTCAACCATGATTTCTATCATCTCTTCTGGGGACAAAATGGGGACCGCTAGGGGGGAGGTGGGCGTAGTAGGGATGGGGGGCAAATCAGCGTGGTCACTAAGATGATCATGGGTTGGGGTTTGGTCCAATTTTCTTTTCTTGGGGTTATCTTGGGTTACCAAGGGGGTCACCTCCTTCTTGTCATTATCTTTCTCCTTGTCGTCTTCCAACTCACTTTCCTTCTCTGCCACCAAATCTGCCTCCTCCGACTCTATATCCGACTCATCACTAGACTCCTTAGGATGAGGGGTAGGGGGGTTAGGGGGGTTAGGGGGAGGTCACCTGGGGCTCTTCCTGCTAGGGAAGTGGGGAGAGGGAATGGCTTTTGGGGTTTCAAACTTGATAGATTTCACAACGTGCACTTCCCTTGAGTCTGAGCTGGCAGTGTCCTCTGAGGAGCCACCAGAAACCCCAATGGACTTGACTCTTGTCTGGGTTTTCAGAAACTCAAAAATGAGGAGTAGAAGACCTTCGTGAAGGGCGGGGTTCTTGACAAGAAATTTCTTGTAACTCTCTATATTCTTAGTCATAGAATTATAAATATAGAAAGGAAAGGAGATTTTCACTTTATGTCTAAAATGATTAAGCAGAACAAAATGATGAGTAATGACTCTATCAAACCTGGGCTCCAAAGTGACATATTCTATGATGATCCTCAAAACAAGCCCCTAGAACTTCTTGATGGACTTAATGTCATAGTAGGTGTTAATCTTTACCAGTTTGCTTTTCTCCTTGTCATTCTTGACAAAAGCCTTGATAGCATTGGCGGACATCTTCTTATCCCTGAAGAAGCTCATGCCTTCCTGGGAGAAGCCTGTCACTTCCGCAATGAGACCCTCTATGATTTGGTGGGAGACACCATCAATTTTGACCTTTCCGTTGTGCCAGCTTTCAACCACAATCTTGGTAACCCCCGCGTCGAAACCATGGAGCCTCTCCATGAAGCTGGTTATGCCGCCCTTCTGGAGTTTTTTCCAAACCTTCCCTTTTTCTTTCCAGCTCTCTGTTTCTCCCCATGGCTCTCTTCTAATCCTTTCTCCCACCATTGCGATATTATGCCTCTCTAACCCTAAACCCTTAACAGAATTGCAGAGCTCAAAGATGAAAAAATCGCTAAGGATGAGAGCTTTAATGCACGTGTTATTGGGTTTAACTCTAGCTTTCTTCTGCTCGTGTAATCTGTACACGTTATTATGGAATGGTGGGGGTTCCGCATAACTCCAAATTATTCCCTTTTTAAAACATGATTTAGCATGTCTCATCATCGTAAAAAGATTTTGAGTTGGTACCTTGAATTTTCTCCTTTTGGATGAGCTCCATATCTGTCGCCAAAAAATGATTATTGTTTCCCCATGTCATCACCGAATTGAATGTGACCGCTGCGTTTGCGAACCAATCAACAACCACGTTAGCTTCACAGCAGACATGGTTGACGTGGTAATTTTTAAATTTTCTCAAGTCCATTTTTAGGTCCTCAATTATGCTTTCAATAGTCCATGATGGTTTGGTTACTCCTAAAATACAATTTATTATATTTAGGGAGTCTCCTTCAAGCCACAGTTGTTCGATCCTTGAGTCCAGGACCAGCTTAACAGTGAGTCTGGGCGCACTGGCTTCAGCCAAATGGTTGGTTTGGTGACCAATAGGGGAGGAGATAGCAGCAATGCCCCCTCCCAAGATGTTTCTTATGATTCCACCACATCCGACGGGACCAGGGTTCCCCTTAGCCGCTCCATCAAAATTGGCTTTATGCCAGTTTTCGAGGGGGAAGGACCAAGTAGCCTGCTGTCTTCTTTTGATCCTGTCTTCTTTCCTGGTCTTAATTTTCCCTCTGTCCTTTATGTTTCCATCTCTAGTTGTGGAATAGTTCTCTTTCATGAGGCCATCAATTTTCTCTACTATAATACCCTTAGGAGCTTCTCTATCTCTGAATATCCTATTGTTGCGCTCCTTCCAGATTCCCCAGCAAAAGTGTGGGATAATCCAGGAACTCAAAATTTGGGATTCCAGGCCTTTGTGGTTGCTACTCCACTACTGGCTAGTGGGCACCAGTAGAGGTTCATATTGGAAGTCAGAAGACTCCACACTCTAGAGGAAAAGGGGCAATGAATGAAAATGTGATTAACCGTTTCCAGGTCATGCTTACAGAGGTAGCATCTGCTGGGAATAATTTGGCCTCTCTTGGCTAAATTATCCAGGGTAAAGATTTTGTCTTGCAAGAGGAGCCAAAAGAAAATGTTGATTTTGGGCATTAATCTAGGGGTCCACACCTTGGCCCAAATAGGTTTCTCCCCTGTGCCCACAAGGGAAAGATAGCCTGAGGCTACAGTATAATGGCCTCCAGAAGAGTCTCCCCAGACTAAGGCGTCACCTATCTGGTTGATGTTGATAGCATTCAAAGAGGCCATCAAAGGCTCGAGATCCTGTGAAAGCTCTGCCAGATTGTGCCATTCATTCCCATTTCTGTAGTTCCTAACCAACATACCATATCTGCCTATAGCCTGATCAACCCACCTGTCGAATGAAGGATGGTTATTGAGAGGTTCTTGAAAAAGCCAATTGTCCTGCCAAAAAAAGATTTTGTCTCCCATTCCAGCTTTCCATTTGGCCCTGGATTTAGCAAGGGGAAGGGCCTTCAAGATACCATTCCAAATGTTAGAACCTAACGGTAGCTCGGCCCCCTAGAAAATGGAGGAGAGAGACAAGCCTCCTAGGTACTTCTTAGCCAAGATGTCCCTCCAAACCCCTGTGCCTTGAAAGATGCGCCAAGGGAGTTTAGCTAAGAGGGATTGATTGAGGTGAGAAATTTTCCTGATTCCAAGACCTCCCTGACTTTTGGGCAAGCAAACCTGGTCCCAGGCTACCAAGTGGTATCTCTTGTGGTCATTAGTTCCAATCCAAAGAAAGTCCCTCTGAATCCTCTCCATTCTGTCCGCAAACTTAATCAGAATCCCAAAGAGACTGAGAGCATAGGTGGGGAGGTTCTGGAGAATCGAGTTAACCAGGGTGCATTTACCTACCTGATTGAGGGTGGCCCCTTTCCAACCATCAAGTTTCTTGATGAAGTTGTCGATAATGCTTGTCCAAAAGGAGTCTGGGGGTTTGGAGCCTAGAGGAAGCCTAAGATAAGTCGCCAGCAGGGACCCGATGCCACAACCTAGAATTCGAGCAATTTTCCTCTACCTCTCTAGAGGAGTGTTGAGGAAGAAGATAGAGCTCTTGTCTAAGTTAATAGCTTGTCCAGTACCCCTAGTGTAGGAATTAAGAATGCTTTTGAAGGTCCTGGACTCTCGAACTAAAGCTTCACCCCCAAAATCGTGTCATCCACAAATTGCTGATGAATGAAAGTGGATGGACCCAAAGAAGGCCTCAAACCCACTAAACACCTGTCCCTGATCTTCTTCTGGATGAGTCTGCCAAGGCATTGTGCCATGATAACAAACAGGACTGGAGAGATGGGGTCTCCTTCCCTTAGACCCCTAGAGGGGGAGAAGAAAGGAGAGAGGTGGCCGTTGACCAGAACCGACAAAGAGGGTGAAGACACAAGCTGGGAGATGAGCTTGCAAACCTGATCGTCGAGGCTAAAGGCATGAAGAACAGCAAAGAGGAACTTCCAGTCAACCCTGTCGTAAGCTTTTGATAGGTCCAGCTTAAGAAGGAAGCCTTCCATTTTGCCTGCCTCAAGAGAGTGGATAACCTCATGAACCGAAACAATTGAATCAAGGATTTGCCTTCCTGGGACAAAGCTAGTTTGCTGAGGAGAGATAATCAGAGGGAGAACTCTGAGGAGCCTAGAAGTGAGAACCTTGGCAATGATCTTATAGAAAGAATTGTAGAGGCTAATGGGCTTGAATTTATCCACAGAATTAGCACCTAGGATTTTAGGGATGAGGACCAGAAAGGTAGCATTAAGTTCTTTAAGCAAATTCCTGGCTCCAAAGAACTCCTAAGCTGCTTTAACCACATCCTTTTTCACTACATTCCAAAAGATCTTAAAGAAAAAAGTTGGGAAACCATCCAGGCCAGGAGTTTTATCCCCCGAAAGAGAGAAGAGGATCTGATGGATTTCCTCCAACGAGGGGATTGCCTTCAGCATGGAGTTGTGGTGAACTTGAAGAAAGGGCGGAATGGTCACCAAGATTTCCTCTTGTTCAGACCCAGAGAGGGAAGAATCAACTAAGAGGAGAGATGAGAAGTAGCAGACAACTTCCTTCTCAATTTCATCCTCTTTGGTAACCTAAACCTGGCCCTTAAGAAAGTTGGTTATTCTATTATTAGCCCAGTGCTTAAGGGTGCTCAGGTGAAAAAATCAGGTGTTGCGGTCTCCTTCCTTCAACCAATTGACTCTTGATCTCTGTTTCCAGAAAAGCTCTTCATTAGATATGATGTTGTGCAGATCCAAAAGGATGGCCTTTTCTTGCTGGCTATTATGAGCATTGTATCCTTAATGCTGGATTTCATCCTAAATAGAAGAGAGTTGATCAGATATCTCGTCTTTCTCCTGGAAGATGTGGCCAAATTCAGTTCTATTCCATGATTTGATGTTTCTTTTCACATTTTTCAGCTTCTGGGCAACTCTATACATTGCAGTGCCTTCAACCTCAATGCTCCACCAATGGGAAATATTACCTTCCAGCGCAGGGTGTGAGAGCCACATTTTCTCAAAGCGAAAAGGGAAGGCCTTCTTGTTGGAAAGGGGGGAGGCAAAAAGAGAAATCGGGGAATGATCAGAGCCCACCCTGGGGAGGAGGGATAATCTACAGGAGTGGGAGAGGAGCCATTTGGGGGAGATGAGGGCTCTATCAAGACGAACCTGGATACTATCACCCTCAATTCTTCTGTTAGACCAAGTGAAGCTGCCACCTTGAAGGTCCAAATCTAGGAAGGCGAGATGTTGAATGAACGAAGCAAGGTTGTATTTACTATCTTGATATGGGGCATGACCCCCCCTTTTGTCTGCATCAGATAGAGGCGAGTTGAAGTCCCCCATTATAATCCCTTTATTCAAGTTACAATTAGATAAGATGCCAAGGAGCTTGGACCAGAAGCAATTCCTTTCTTTCTTGGTATTGGGGGTGTACAGGTTAAGGATTAGCCAAGATTCATTGCTTTGGATGTGAAAAACCTTATAAAGAAGAGAATTAGTAGAGCTGTAAAGAGTAGTTAACTTGAAAGCTCTGGTGTTATACAAGTTTAGGACACCACCTGAAGCTCCATCCGAATCAGAAGCTTCACAGCAAAAAGTTTTACTGAAAGATATCCTTCTTACTAGGTCCCCTTTCATCATAGTTTCCTGTAACATCAGAAAGTCAGGTCTTTGGTCTCTAATCATATTTCTAATGAGTTCCTGTTTGTGAGCCCCATTAAGGCCCCTTATGTTCCATGAGATAACTTTCATTTCTTACTTCCTAAGAAATCCTTGATGGACCTCTAGCTTCCATCTGCCAGGTTCCTTCTTGTTTCTTCTTGCAGAATTTGATTTAAGTTCTTTCTTCCTGCTCCCTTGGGGGGTGACCCAATATCAGCTTTAACCCTACTTCTGGTTGAAGCAGGAGATGGGGGGGGGGGGAGGGGGAAGTTTTCTTCTAGTTCTTATTTTTCTTCTTAACCATGTTAGAATATTTAGAATAACTAAGAGGAGGGTGAATTAGTTATCCAAGGTCCAAATATACCAATTGAACAAACAAACACTTAACCAATTTCAAATTTTAACATTCTATTGCTCAGTCTCTATTGTAAACTATTTACAACATTAGCTAGTTGTTCAATTTTCTTAAAATAATAAAGTTGCAAGATGTAAACTTAAATCAATAAAGCACCATAATAACATCAATAAAGCACCATAATAAGATCCACACAAGTTTGACACTAGGATTTAGTGTGGAAACCCAATTAGGGAAAAACCACCAACAACATCTCACCAATTTTCACTCTTCTAAAGTGATCCCTATTAAGAGTCAACCATGTTAAAGGTAATACACACTATTAACTGTGACCTTGTTAAAGGATTTAATCACATTATTAGGAGTGGCCTTCTTAGAGGACTTTAGAACATTCCATTAGAATGTCACCCTGTTAAAGGATTTACATAGACTGTTAAGTCCTTATGATTGTTAGGTCAAACTTGATCAAAGGATTTCAAATATTGTTCACAATGGTTATAAAGTTACAACAAGTTTGATCTATTAAGTATAACTCATGTTACATATTTAATTTTTTTTTAGCTCCTAATATTGATTCATTTTATGGCCTCCATTGTCATCTCAATATCATATTCACTTGACAACCCTTCAAGTAATCACCCTTCACTTCTTCTCAACTCAATTAAGTCTTATGCTTAGATTCACCAATCAATAACATCAGTAATAGCTCCAAATCTCTAGAACACCTTCACACACACACACACATACAGTCTTTTGGCACTCTCCACTCTCTCGCAAAAGTTTTCCTATATACCTCCTTAAATAGGTAGTTTTGATCTTTTGTCTCTTAATTGACACCATAGATCTTAGGGTTCACAATTTGATCCATTATATTCAATGTATCTAATCACCATTTTTTTTCTCTCTTCATTTCTAGAAACTTCTCCTTGAATTCATCTCTTAGATCATTTAACTAATCCTTTCCTAAAATTAAATGATACAACTCATCGATCCTTATCTTCAACACATTTTCCATAACCCAAGAAATGAACTTAGTTGACTAGAAATTATGATTCATTGCAAATAGTTAAAATGTTGTTCCTTAGCCAACACTAATTTTTGATACTTAGTCATGACTAAGTTACTCGATCTCTATAAAACTTCTTGCTCAGCATCAACACTATCACTCGGTTGATATTGATGCTTGATCAACACTAAATTTGATCGACACTTACTATGGCTCATTTGACACTAGCATCACTGACATGTTCATCAAAATTCCTTAGTCTATTACTCTATTACTCGGTCAAGCCTACACAAGTGGTCTATCTTTTCCCACACTTTAAATATTTGAACATTACTATCCTCTCTTCTATCAACATCATTTAAACAATCACTTTGTCTTGTCAAAGTCTAACTAATCAAATGTCCATTTGTAGTTTCCTCTTCATAACTCAATATTTTCTCTAGATGCTTTTGTTATGAACAACTTCTCAAATCCTCTTCATCAATAAAATAGATATGACATTCAGATTAGATTTAAATTTGTCTTACTAATATATTTGACATCAATGACAACACAATAATTGTTTCAATTGTAGTTTCCAATATATTATTTGCGAAAATACTTTAGGTCAACATACAATTCAAACTTTGTATAGACTTTGAGTAACATGCACATATCAAATATTTTATTAATATCCTCAGTTTCATTATAATATACATTATGAACTCCCTCTAAGGAATCACTCCCTCTTACTTAGAATGTCTCTACCAACATCCAATTTCTCACTTTGGAATATTCTCTCCCACTCGATTCATATTTATGATAGCTAGCATGAATAATCTCTCTCTTTTTGAAGATAATCACTCCCTCTTTTAATATATGTAATATTTTTTGCAATCTCTCCCTTGTTGACAACAATGCCAAAGACATTATCTCTTGCTCATACATCTTGATTACGTAGATAGTTTCATGTCAAGTTTAACTTTTTCATCTATCATCTTCATATGATTGATCTATTATATTGTTCTTCTTCTTCACTACTACCTCAGATAACTCCTAAAGTAGAATTATTTGCATCAATGTGTAAGATAGTCTACTTAGCACATTTGATACATTGCTCCTTTGTAGTTTAAGTGGCTTTGTCTAGGGAAATCACCCCCAATTTACCTCTAAGATATCATGAGCATCCTTAGGTAAATATTTGGTGAAAATCTCAACAATATTCTCTTTTGTGTTTACATATTCCAATTTCACTTTTTATGTATTGAACTAGCTCTCTCAAGTAATGATACTTGATAGCAATGTGTTTTATTTTTGTGTGCATAAAAGGGTTCTTTGCTATAATAATAGCATTTTTGTTATCACAGTAGATAACCACTAGATCAATAATCTCTTCCTTTATACCTTCCAACAATTGTTTGATCCAAAAGATATCTGAACAATTTACTACGGTTGTTACATACTTGGCTTCAGTTGTTGATTGGGAAATACAATTCTTCTTCTTGCTTGTGCATGAAATTAGTCTCTTTCCTAGAAAGAATTCACCATCACTTATATTTTTCTTGTCATCGACATTTCCTTCCCAATTAGAATAATGACCACCTTTAGTTCCAACTTATCATTCTTCTCGTAATACAATTCATAGTCTGCTATTCCTTTCATCAGATATCTCAGTATTCTCTTTACTGCCATCATATGATTGTCCTTTAGACTTTCTAAAGCTCTAGCAACTATCCCAATAGCTAATACAATATCTAGTCTACTTTGAACAACATATTGCAATTTACCAATTATTGATATCTATTGTGTATGGTTCACATCAGTAGAATTATCATTCTTAGATAGTTTATGTTTAGTAACTATATGTGTACCCACTGGTTTAGAATCTTCCATCCCAAAAAAATTTAGTATCTCCTTGATATATTTGGATTGAGTAATGAAGATACCTTGCTTCATTTGATCTACTCGTAAACCAACAAAGAATTTGATCTCAACAAACATTGACATTTTGAATTTCTTCTTCATTTCATCAGCAAAATATTTGCAGAATGCTTCTTTTCCTCCAAATATGGTATCATCAACAAAAAATTTAGATAATGATACCTCATTGTTATTTCCAGTCTTCAAATATAGATTGTTGTTATCATTTATCCTTACAAAACCAATCTTCATCAAATAATTATGCAGTCTTTCATACCATGCCCTAGGGGCTTGTTTCAATCCATATAAAGCTTTGTGCAATTTCCATACCATGTTCTTCTTCTTGTTAAGATCCAAAAATCCTTCTAACTGATCTATGGATAATTCTTCCTCAAGTATCCCATTCAAAAATGTAGATTTGACATCCATTTGATATACCTTGAATCCTTTATAAGCATAATATACAAACAATGTTCTTACTCCTTCTAATCTTTCTACAAAGGAAAATTTTTCCCCATAGTCAACACCTTCCTCTTATGCATATTCTTTGCATACCTGATGCAGGAACATCATGGGTTGCACTACTATCCTACATGTTTTCAGTTTGTACCTTGTTGCTAAACTATGTTTTTTCTGGTTTCTAGGTGCCTATTGCAGACCATGTAACTAATTTTGCACAATAAATGAGATGATATTTTCATGGATTGAAAATGTCCTAGAGTACTTCCTTGTATCAAAGGCACAGGTCTTGATTCCTCATAAGTTGGGAGATATGACAATTCTCCCAAAGTATCAATTTCTGACAACATTGCACGATAGTTTTCTATGCTTGAATTTCTGGATGGATGCACACTTATCCTTGGTGAATCAGCCTTTGTGAACTTAAGCGGTTGTAGAGGACCTAAAATAATATCCACAATTCAAAGCACAAGTTCTAATTCAATCAAAACTATGAGATATTGTGATTTTTTTCGGACATCAATTTCTGGACACTTAATTGGTGTTGTAGGCTAACTTGTGGCTCTTCAAGTATTTAATATTAGATTTATTTTCATGATGGGTATTTAATATTTGATAAGAGCCAACTTGTAGTATCTCTATGTTCTAGAATGATCTATAAGCCATTTTGGCTAGTATAAATTGAGTGTTTAGGTTATGCGCTAGGGCAATTTTTAGAGGGAGGATTGGAGAGTAGAACCAGAATGTGTGAATTTGAAGCCAGATCTTAGATCATGATTGTATTTTGTATGTAGCCATAACTAAGAAGGACTTATAGCTAGGCATATATGATGATATTTTCATGAATTAATAAATAATATTACTCTCTCTCTCTCTCTCTCTCTCTCTCTCTCTCTCTCTCTCTCTCTCTCTCTCTCTCTCTCTCTCTCTCTCTCTCTCTCTCTGGTGTTGTTCTCTTTTGTGTTTGCTTCCATTGTGCTAACTCTTGCATAGTGGTTTGGGTAGCTAAGTGTGCCTATTGGCCTTAGTTACTCTCAGCTCTACCCTGCATCAAGTGGTATCAGAGCTTGAGGTTCATCCTTATGGTGATTAGATCATGTAAAACCCTATTTTGGATCTTGGTTGTATGGTTGCAGATCTGCGGATTTGACCTATAACTTGTAGAGGGTTACAATATTGCAAGAACTTGATTTGTAAAGATGGTTCATGGTAGAGGAAATGCTGATAATACTATATTAGATCACTTGAGAAAAAATGTAGCCAGATTAGATGTTGTGGAGATAGCCTAGAGGAGAGGAGCACATCTTGATGATGTAAGTGATGATGAGGCAGTAACACCAAACCATAATCCAAAACTTGAAGAAGATCAAGATAAGGAAAGATTGTTGAGAGTGTTGACTAGGGAAAATTCAAAGCCTGTTGTAGAAGTTGTTCCTTATGATGGAAAATTGAATATCAATGTTGTGTTAGATTGGATCTTAGATATGGAGAAGTTCTTTGAGTATGAAAACACTCCTGATAATAAGAAGGTGAAGATTGCAGTTACTAGGTTGAAAGGTCATGCTTCACTATGGTGGGAGCATTTGCAAACTAATAGACAAAGTAGAGGAAAGGAGAAGATCAGAACTTGGTTGAAGATGGTGAATAAGGTAAAGAACAAATTCCTTCTTGTTGATTACTAAGTCAGCTTGTTGAGAAAGATGCAAAATTTGAAACAAAAGGACATGATTGTGAAAGAGTATACTGAGGAATTCTATAGATTGGACATCAGATCTGGACAGTGGATGATGATGTTGAGAAAATTGCAAGGTACATAAATGGATTAAGATCTAGAATTCAAGATGAAATAAGTTTTGTGAAGTTGGAAAGTGTAGAAGAAGCACATCAATATGCCTTGAAAGCTAAGGAGATCTTGACAAAGAAGTATGAACAAAGACAAAGAGGTAGAGGTGGTAGATTCCAGAGAGGCAGAGGAAGATCTCATGGAGAAGGTGGCAGATCTGATAGTTTTGTGCATGATAAAGGAAAATCTAAATGGAAGCATGATGAAAAGGACAAGACTGTGTGGAAAGGTGGTAGTTCTTATTGAGGAGGTACTAGATCTTACCGAGGAAGAGGTAATTCTTATCCTAGAGGTGGTTTTCGTGGCAATTTTTTTAGATGTGGTAAAGAGGGACATAGATCTTTTCAATATATATCTTCTGAAAGTGGATAGAATAATAGAAATCTTATTATTCAAGGAGACATTAAGATTTCACCAGGTGGAACTAAGGCTGGAGAAAATTTGATGGTGAGAAGAACCTTATGTAATAAGGGAAGTACCTGTCCTTAGAAGAAGTCTTTTCAAGATCAGATGTAAGATGGATGGAAAATGCTGCAAAGTGATCATTGATAGTGGGGGTTCAACAAATTTGGCATGAGAACAGCTGGTTAGAAAGTTGCAGTTGCAGAGGCTGGAACATCCCAAATCTTATCATGTTTCATGGATCAAAGATGAGCATAAGATATTGGTAAGTGAGCAATGTATTGTCAAGTTCAAAATTGGGCATTACTTTGATGAAGTTTTGTGTGGTATTATGCCCATGGATTGTTGTCGTATTTTGTTGGGTAGACCTTGGAAATATAATAGATATGTTGTACATGATGGAAGATTGAATCAATATAATCTTTGGCTAAATGGGATCAAGCAAATATTGCTACCTTTGATTGAAAGTCCAGATGAGGTTAATTGTAATGTGATAAAATTTTGCATGGTTAATGGGAAACAATTTGACAAAGGATTGAAGAAGAATCAAGTCTATTTTGTTGTAGTTCCTAGAGGACCGAGTGTTGGTAGTAATGGCCAAGCAACAAATAGTGGTAGCTGAGTACCAAAGGAAATTACAAAATTGTTGAATGAGTATAAGGTTATTGTTGCTGAGGATATTCATGATGGTTTACCTCTAGTAAGAAGTATAAGTCATTGTATGGATTTGATTCCTAGTGCTAGTTTGCCAAACAAAGCACCATATAGATTGACACCTACAGAGAATGAAGAACTTAATAGACAAGTGCATGAGTTGTTGCAAAAAGGTTTGATCAAAGAAAATTTGAGTCCATGTGTTGTACCTACTATATTAGCACCTAAAAAGAATGGAGAATGGAGAATGTGTACTGATTCCAGAGGCTATTAACAAAATCATAGTAAAATATAGGTTTCCTATGCCAAGGATGGATGACATAATCGATTGTTTGAGTGGAGCAAAGTATTTTACCAAGATTTATTTGAAGAGTGGCTATCATCATATTAGAATCAGAGAAGGTGGTGAATGGAAGACTACTTTCAAGACAAAAGATGGTTTGTATGAATGGTTAATAATGTCTTTTGGTTTGACTAATGCACCTAGTACTTTCATGAGGTTGATGAATGAAGTTCTGAAAGTATTTTTGGGTAAGTTTGTGATTTTTTATTTCGATGACATTCTAATATTCAATAAGACCAAGGAAGAACATCTTGAGCATATTAGACAAGTATTGCAGAGGTTGAAGTAGGAAAAGTTGTTGATTAATCTAAAAAAGTGTTCTTTAATGCAAGGGGAGATTGTGTATTTGGGATTTGTGATTTCAGCTAATGGATTGAAGATAGATGTTGAGAAGGTTAAAGTGATTTTGGAGTGGCCTACACCTAAGAATGTGGGTGAGGTAAGATCATTTCATGGTTTGGCTAGTTTTTACAGAAAGTTTATAAAGAATTTTAGTGTTGTTTGTAATGCTATGACTGAGTCAATGAGAGGAGATAAAAAGGAATTCAAGTGGACACATGGATCTGATAAGAGTTTTGAGACTTTGAAACAAAAGGTTGTTGAATTAACTATATTGGATTTGCCTGATTTCAATAAGGTATTTCAAGTTTAATGCAATGCAAGTGGTAGTGCAATAGGACCTATATTAAGTCAAGAAGGTAAACCTATTGCTTTCTTCAGTAAAAAGTTGAATGATGCTAAAAGAAAGTATTTTGTGTATGACCAAGAATTTTATGCTATTGTTCAAGCATTGAATAAGTGGAGACATTATTTGATTCCTAAGGAGTTTGTTTTGTATAATGATCATAAAGCTTTACAATACTTGGGAAGTCAACATAAATTGAATTAGAAACATATGAAGTGGGTTGAGTACTTGAAAATTTTTACATTTGTAATTAAGCACAAGAGTGGAGTTACTAATAGAGTTGTTGATGCATTGAGTACAAGACATTCTTTGTTGAACAAAATGAAGGTTGAAGCTCTTGGTTTTGATGAAATGAAAGAGTTGTATGATGTTGATCCTAATTTTTCTAAGGCGTGGAGAGAGTGTAGAGCATCAAATCTAACAAATCACATAAGTAAGTATGATGAGTATTTCATTCAAGAAGGTATGTTGTTCAAAGGTATTTAGTTGTGTATTCCTAGAAGTTCTATAAGGTTGAATCTAATTAAGGAAAAATATAGTGGTAGATTGGCTGGACAGTTTGGAATTGATAAGACATTGAATTTGTTGAAAGAGAAGTATTATTGGCCACAAATGTATAAGGAAGTTTAGAAATTTGTAAAGAGTTATGGATTTTGTCAAGTTGTAAAAGGAGCGAGTCAAAATATTGGTTTTATACACCTATTATTGTTCTTGAGAAACCTTGGAGTGACATCAGTATGGATTTTGTTCTTGGATTACCTAAGATAGTGAAGGGGTATGATTCTATATTTTTTGTAGTGGATAGATTTTCTAAGATGGCTCATTTCATACCATGTAAGAAGACATCAAATGTTGAGCATGTTGCTGAACTTTTCTTTAAAGAGGTTTTGAGATTGCATGGATTACCAAGAAGTATTATTTCTGACAGAGACAGTAAGTTTGTTGGTTATTTTTGGAAGACTTTATGGAAGAAGATGGGTACTTAGTTGAAGTTTAGTTCTACATTCCATCCATAGACAGAGGTTGTGAATATAAGCTTGGGTAATTTGCTAAGATGATTAGTTGGGAATAAACCAATTAATTGGGAGATGATATTGGCATAAGCTGAATTTGCATATAATAATTCTGTGAATAGGAGTATAGGGAAGACACCTTTTGAGATTGTTACCGGAATGAAGTCTAGAGGAGTATCAAATTTGAAAGATATTACTGGTGAAGAAAAGAGAGGTGTTGTAGGAGAAGAATTTTTTGATTTTATGAAATCTTTACATAAGGAAGTAAAGTTGAGGATATAACAAAGTAATTAGAAGTATAAGGAGAATGCTGACCAATCTAGGAGACATCATGATTTTCAAGTTGGTGATGAGGTGATGGTTCATCTAAAGAAAGGAATATTTCTAGTTCAAACATACAATAAGCTAAAGATGAAGAAGTTTGGGCCTTGTAAGACCTTGAAGAAGTTTGACAGTGGAAACGCTTATGAAATTGAGTTACCTGATGACATGGGTATATCTCCTATATCCAATGTTGTTGATTTATACAAGTAGCATGAGTCAAATCATGAAGTTATTGTATCAGAGGACAATCCTAAGAAGAAGATTGAAGAAGTTGAATAAATATTGGATCAGAGAGTTGGTAAAAGTACAAGGGGAAAAGATTATTATGAAAATCTGGTGAAGTGGAAGAACAAACCTATGGAAGATGCTTCATGGATTTCTCAATCTGAGTTGGATTCAGCTCAGGTTGTGGCATCTCAATGATTCAAGAGAATCATTTCTTCCAACCCTGGTTGTCTAATGTAGGAGCATCCTGGGTTGCACTACTATCCTGCATGTTTTCAATTTTTACCTTCCTGCTGAAACTGTATTTTTTTTGATTTTTGGGTGCCTGTTGTAGACCATGTAACCAATTTTGCACAATGAATGAGAGGATGCACTTTTCAGGGGTTGAAAGGTCCTAGAGTTCTTCCTTGTGTCAAATATGTAGGAGTTAATTCGTCAAAAGTTGGAAGATATGACAATTCTCTCAGAGTATCAATTTTTGACATCATTACATGACAATTTTCTGTGCTCGACTTTCGGGATGGATGCACACTTATCCTTGGTGAATCAACCTTTGTGCATTTAAGGGGTTTTAGAGGACCTAAAATAATACCCATAGTTTGAAGCATGAGTTCTAATTCAATCAGAGCTATGTGATACCTTGATTTTTCTCGAACATCAATTTTTGGACACTTAATTGGTGTTGTAGGCCAACTTGTGGCTCTTCAAGTATTTAATGTTAGGTTTATTTTCATGACGGGTATTTAATATTTGGTGAGAGCCACCTTGTGACTTCTCTATGTTCTAAAATGATCTATAAGTTGTTTTGGCTAGTATAAATAGAGTGTTTAGGCTTAGAGCTAGGGTAGTTTTTAGAGGGAGGATTGGAGAGCAGAACTGGAAAGTGTGAATTTGAAGCTAGATCTTAGATCATGAATGTATTTTGTATCTGATTATAACCCAGAAGGCCTTATAGCTGGGCATGTATGATGATATTTTCATGAATTAATAAAGAATATTGTTCTCTCTCTCTATGGTTCTATTCTTTTTTATGTTTTCTTCCGTTGTGTTAACTCTCGCATGGTGGTTTGGGTAGCTGAGTGTGCCTATTGGCCTTACTTACTCCCAACCTACCTTGTATCAATACCAGTCTAACTTTATTCCTTGTGCCTTCACCTTTCTCATTTATCTTGTTCCTGGAACTAGTTTGTTCCAATATCATTGTTGTCTTCAGGTCTACGTACTAGAGACCATGTTTTGTTCTTTTCAATCTGTTCAATTTCTTCATTCATATATTGTATTCAATCTTCATTCTCTAAAGAATCTTTCAAATGTTTGGGCTCAAACTCACAAAGTAAGCATGTATCATTTATGCATCTTTTTCTTGTCATAACACCAGACTCTTTATCTCCAATGATTTGTTCAAGTGCATGATGTCTTCTCACAAATTTTGCTAACATGGGCTCTTTCCTTATTTGTTCTTCAACAGGTTCATCTTGAAAAATAATTTCAAGCTCATTATCACTTTCTTGTTTGAGTTCTAATTTAAGTTTTCCATGCTCGACATTCTCTTCCTAGTGTTCGACTTCCTCTATATGTGTTAGGATTAAACCACGAACAAAAATAACAATTACATGCAAATATAACCAATAATAGAAAATAATAGATCACACAAAAAAGAACACAAGGCACCAAGATTTAATGTGGTTCACCCAATACCTAGGCTACGTCCACTAAATAGCAAGTCCAATATTATTACGATCTAGTAATTACAACTTGATTATAATCTGTAATCCCTTACACCTCAATACCACCGCAAGAACCAACTTCGTATCACAAATATAAAACAACCCTAACCCTAAGCCCTTTTATACAAGTATTAAACCACTTTAGGGTTAATTACATGTCGGCTCAAAATCCTGATAAAATAGGGCCCGAAAAACTAACAATCTTGATTACATAGATAATTTATGAACCCAAAAGAATTTATGAAGTATGTATAGTACTTGCCTGATCAGTCACCACAAACTAACAATATGTGTCTTGGTATCATTTTTTTGTTGCCTGGCACTCACAATATGTTGCTCAACAACTAGTTATTGCAACTTGACATTCCCAATCCACTGAGGATCTGCAACTTTGATTTCTTGTTCAAGTGGAGTGTGATGAGAGTGATTTATGACCTATTTGAAACAGTATTTTAATCATTTTTATATACCATTACATTCACTTCCATATCTTTTTTTTATTCCATTTCATCCTATTTTACCATCTAATATTGCATATGTTTAAATATGAATAAGTAATATTTAATATAGTATTTGGATAAATTAATACAAATTTATTATTGATTGTTTTTACTAATCAATATTACTATTTTATGCCTTGGATTATTATTTTAGTCTATGATCAAATATTTCTTGCCAAAAATATGACAATAAGTTTTGCAGTGTCATTTCCAAGCAAATGAGAGCAAATCTGGAAAATCCAAGACATGGGTATGGTCCAAAATAGGCCCAATTATAATTGCATATGACAAAATCTCAATACAATAAACCATTTAAGAGTTGTCAATGATTTTCTAAAAGCAGTAATTCCAAATTTATTATTATGGGTAGCAAGAACTCTACATTTTTTTGCAACAAATAGTTGTTCTATTCACTTGGGTTATTCCATTTCTATATATGGTGGAATTACAATCCTATATTGGAGAAGAACTATTGATTTCTCATGCGGAGAAAATTGTAACCATATTTGATTATGATATTTGGATTATTTTCATCCACCTCAACATTATGGCATTTACAAATTTGTGATTGGAAACTAATTGAAATGCTAAAGAGAACTATTGATATGGATAGTTGTTCAAATGGAGAAAGGGATGGTTTCAGCTGAAGTTAATGATAACTATTTTCTTCTATTTCATTGTCTTTTCTTCCTAACTTGTTGTACAACAGTTATACCAAACTAATCTTCAATTTGTGGCTACTTCCAAAGGATTTATGTGAGCCTCTTGCTCACTTGTTTGTTGCAAAAAACTATTTAATGTTTCCTTATTATTATTATTCAGCATGCACTTATATATATTCATCTTTTGTAAACAATAAGAGAGCATATTTATACCTTAGATCTGATGTGAGATTAAAAATGCAATTTTTTGTAAGAAGATTGTTCCCATAGCAGCAACTTGTGTAGAATCTATATTTTTGGATGAATAAGGAATATAATTTTGATCATAGGAATGTTAAAGATTGTTTAATTTTCATCACCAAACATTTTGAGGAGACAAGATCCACTTCTCAAAATGACTAGTGATCTAGTTTAGATTGTTTGTGAGCTTTTATTTTCAATGTGTTATTATTTTCATTTGCTTTCATGCATAGAAATAGTGTATAGTTTATATACCTTAATTTATGCAATCATATTACTGATTTGTTTTAGATTAGAGTGTGTTTTATTTTATGTATGTTTTGATTTGATTTCTTATATACAATTCTTACATTAGATTACTTGTTTTAAGTCATGCTATTGTAATTAATTATTGACTCATGTATTGTTTAAGATATAAGTGTGAATTTAGATTTCTATGGTTTTGTTAGTGAACAGGTTGTCCTTTCCCACTACACAAAACTTACTCTATACCCAAGATTGGAAAACACAATAATGCTCACAATAGTTGAGAAAACTTCATGTTATTTGTTTTATTTGTTATTTGAGAAAACTTCATGTTATTTGTTATTTATAGGTACGACTCCCTTCACAGAATTTATCAATAGATTCAAGGAAACTAACAATAACCAATTGCACACTTTTACCAGAAAGTGCATAAGGAACTCTCACACACTCTTAGGCGGTGAGGTAACAATTAACTCATTAATTTACAAATATGAATGAAAAGCCCATGGTCTTTTCATCGAAGACAATTTAATTAAAAGGGTTAAAAACTAAAGTAGATTTAAAGCGATCATGCAAGGAAATTGATGAACATAAATTGCAGAGAAACAACAACAGATATTACATACAATAGATCATCGATGTTCACAAAGTAACAATGACTAAACTACTTTAAATGCCAAGTCTTAAAGCACGATCAAAGATGATATATATATACATAGTCATCTAAAAGAGTGTTTATATATATTCTATTTGTCTATTTCTATTTCAATTATATCAAAAGAACTAACTTTATCAAAGTATATTCTAACTTACTAAGTTTTAAACCTTAACTAGTTCAATGCTCCAGCATTTATAGTTTTTTAACATATCTAAAAAGGCCTCCATTAAAGCCTAGCCTTTCTGTTAAAATAGTTTTGAAACAATTTCAAAAAGAAACAATAGAAAGTAATTGTTCTGATTAGACTTCATCGCTGGTCTTCTCCACTTCTCCCATGGCTTGCCTCACCAACTTCCAGTTCCTGAAGGTGTTTGTGAACTCTTGCATCGCATGAAAGTGTGGGTTTTTTAAACTCAACAACTTAGACCCACAGGCATATTTTTGCCACTTGAACTCTTTGATCTTTAGACTTTTCCATGGCATGAGGTTCCTATTCAAATAAAAAATGGATTCAATGTTTGCTAGCGTGGTGAAATCACTAGCAGTGGGTGTGTCAGTGTCTTTAATCTTCATAATTGCATCATTGAAGCTTTTTGTCAGTGTCTCAGAATCCATATTGCCATCTTCAAATTGTGGAATTCCTATAGCATTTACCACATTCATATCCTTTAAAATCTCTTCATGCATCCCGGTAATCTTATTTTCAATGGATTGAATTTATTTAATAACCTCCCTATAGATCAATTCTTTCCAGCCCATATTATTTTTTAGGATAAATAACATACAAGAATCTATAGTTTTTATAGGATTCTCGCCCAGAAATTTGAGTACCCCATATTTCTCAACTTCAGTAATCTAAAACACAATGGCCTGACATTGGTTTCAGTTGGACTCCCAACTTGGTGTAAGAGTTTGAATTTTAGCCAAGAGGGTCTCCCCTTCAGCATATGTAGTAGTGAAATCTAGAATAAATTTGTTGCCCTCTTTAAGGATGGAAGTTATCTACTCTTGCATTGCATCCAAAAATAGTTTCCCTTTTTACATTTGTTTAACTAATTGTTGGTTGTCTGTGGAATTAGGATCAAAGGATTGTGGGATCTGAACCATTGGAAGGGCTCTGAGATTCATTAATGAATCTATGTAAACAATCATGGTCACTACCAATTCCTTGAGTTCCTTCTTTTCTTTACTGTCCTTTTCTGACTGGGTTAGCATGTGATCAGCAAAGAACTTGAAAAATTTGTTACCTGTGCTCCTATTAATAGTTCCTTATTCAACAGAAGTAACCTTAAGACCTTCAGTGTCACTATCGCCAGATCTAATTTTATGTTTATAGGTGGCTACTTTTGCTATTATTTTTCCAGTCATGGGATCTTTAATCAAATGAGCATCATTTTTTAGCTTCTTAATGTTGGAGCCACAAGCTGCATACTTGGTTACAATGTCCTTCACTGGTGTAGACACCGGCTACCGATTCCTTTTCTTGCTAACCGAGTTGGATAGCTAGGATGGAATAATAGGATTAGTAGAGATTCCTCAAGTATCTCTCGTAGGAGTCATGAACTTGGGTTGGCCTATCTTGGGGGCTTTAATCAAATGCACATCACCATCAGGATTATCTGAGAAACTGAGACCATTGCCTAGATCTTGTCCTTGGGTCATTAACTTCTACTTGTAAACTTCTTGTTGCATGAGAGCCTCAGACTTGGTTTTAGATCTAGTTCGAGGAGTCGTATTCTATGTAGGGGAAGGTGTTGTTTTCTGCCTACTAGGATTTGATACACTACCTATAATAGGAGATGAAGCCTAAATGTTAGAAGTTAGTGGTTCAGAAAAAGAAAGTATTTTTGGAGATTTTCCAGATGGTGGTTCTTTGACTATTTTCATGCTTTGTCTCCTTAGTTAGTTGTTTGTATGGGTGAGGATAGATCTAGTTCTTAGATTTATGTCATCCTCCTCTTCCTAATTCCAATCCACTTCCAGTTGTTTCAACTCATTGGCCTTCTCCCATACTAGTTCAACAATGTTTGAACCATCTTCAACTACTCTTTCTAATTGAAATTTTAGTTTGAGGGAATTAATTTGTTGAAGTGTTAGCCTTGAATGGTCTCTCTTTAACACTTCTTCTTCATTTTTGCAATCCTGCCACGTCTTCTAAATGTGGGACTATAGATGACTGACCTTTTAAGCCAAGAATTTGAGCCACAAATCTTTTACTGTCAAAATCTCTTCTTCCTTGATAAGACCCAAAACCAAAACCAAGAAAATTACTCCCTATGAATGAGGCGTTAATCATGCTACTATAGGTTAAAGAACTAAGTTTGATAAAAAAACACTAACTCCCAATTTTCTTGATGTAGATTATCTTTAATTACAAAAAACAATTGTCTACAAACTTCAGTTGAAACAAAACAGTCAAGTGCATAATGTGGCAGCTTCATTAGTTCGTCCTTGAACCCACCTACTCTCAAATAAGTCAATTTAGGAAACTAGATGAAATGGCTTCCATAGTTCTAAATCAATTTTTGGGCTTTTGATTACAATTTAGGCATGGGTGCCTTTTTCAAAGCCAAATGTACACTTTCTATCAACACATCATGTACCTTTCTAAGAAATTCTAACACACTATCTTTTTGAAGTAGAGAGTAGTATTGATAGACTGTTATTTCTTCATTGCAAGTTTCATGTGGGAGAGAGGTGATGATACTAACATAAGCAATGCAATATGTGAGGTAAGAGGCCATGTAAAAATCTTCCTTTGACTCCTTAGCATGTTTGAGTTGGCTTCTTAATGGACTAGCAATTACTTTAGCCCAATCCATCCACTGTTGTCCCTTTAAAATAATCCCTACATAACAAAACATCCATTCTTCAAAAAGGAAAACATCATCTGAACCCTTAACCCAATGAAACAACACTATAAGATCATGAATATGGGGTTTCATATGATCTTTAGTGACTATCTTGGGCAGCCTTAAACCTCGGCCATAATTGGGTTTTGTCCACTTCCTGTCTAGGATTTTATGTTATTTACTTGGGCTTTCTTGATACTCGGCTAGGGATTGGATAGGAGAAAATGTAGCAAATGTGCATTCAAGAAGGCATAAAACCGAGGCAATGGTTTCCCTAGAAATAGACAACACAGATTCTCTATCCTTGTTTAAGATACTTTTACTTCTCACATCATAGTGTTCAATACAAAGTTGAAGCAATTCAGGGCTTAATAGTGTAGGAGAAAATTTGTGGCTTCAATCAAGCCACTAGTCAAGATTTCCATACAACCATTCATTTCATTGGCTCGCTCAAGGAAATTGGATTGCAATTTTTCTACTCTAACATCTTCTTAATTGGCATCACTAATGATGGGTCTCTTGCATTCCAAACTTGAAACATTCTCGAAGAAATGCAGTACAGATTTCATCTCAAACAAAGAAAGTAAAGCCCAAAGCTAATTTTATCTTGAAAAGAATACAGATGGTAGAACAAAGAGAAGGTTTTTCTTTGGTCTCACCTATAACTCACTGAGGAAAATGACCTCTTTTCCTTGTCTCTCAATCACTCCTCCTTTAAATCTTTCTTTTGCATAATAAACAAAGAGGAAACTTGTGTTCTTTTTAAAAGAAAAAGAGAACATACAAGCAAAATTATGAGCTCAAAATGAGGCATTCATGGAAAATCAATTGCGGTGGGGTTCACACATTTGAAATCCTTTGATAAGACCCTTTATTAAATAACTTCCCTTTGTAGCTCCTCTAACAATGATCACTTTCGTCTAACACCCAATCTTCTAAAATTAAGGTACACCTTTAAATTATTACCTCATGACGTGTCAATTAATGCCTTGGGAACCAAGTTTTTTTATCCAACCATAATCACTTTCTGCTGAAATGCCTTAGTTATAGAACCACTTTGAACTGCTTCGAACTGAGATTCAAAGGGGTTTGAAGTAGTTTAAAGGAACACTTTGTAGTGTTAGGAATAAGGTGTCTCAACCTTGTATAATTCCTATTCTTATTATTTGTTTTGTAAAATTGTATTTCTTGCAAATAATGTTGATGTGTCAACATCTTGAATTGTGTGTAAGGAGATCATGACTAAAACAGTTATGATGGATTCCTATGACACGTAAGAGCTATGTTAGGAAGATTCAATGACAGGTGAAGACATGTGGCAACTAAGATATTTGAGTACTGTACACTCTACCCCAATAGTGGGGTTCGGGGCATCGGCCCGAAATTTTTTTTGGGGTTCCTATTTTCTCGAAGAATGGTAAAACCCTAATACAGTTTATCTTTGGGAGTAGCCCTAAAGTGAAGCACATGTTATAAGCATTTTTAGGGTTGCAAAGAGATGCAATGTGAAAAAAGTGTATTGTTGGTACTGCGAGTAGCTACTGGAGTCTTCTGTTGTCGATATTGAACTTGCATTGCAAGTGTATTGTAACCTTGTGTTGAAGATAATACATTGTGCAGGTTCTGAAGAGGTGGGGTTGTTTTACTGAAAGGTTTTTCCCCACCAGCAAATCCTTGTGTTATGTGTTCCTTTCTCTATCTATTTTCTGTATGCATGGTTGGCTACTCAATATCAATTATTTTATGTTCCATAGAATTGTTGAAATTCATGTTTTCCTCAGATAGTTGGAATTGGAATGAGGAATAAATAGAGTTTTACTTCTCTTGTTCATAATACAGTGAGTGAATGTAATAAGCATTGTTATTGTTCATTCAAAGAGGAAACTTTAGTATAATTAATTAATAGCAGTAGTTTAGCTTTAAGTTTTCGTAGTTAGATATCTGAAGGTTTCGTGAATTCATAAGATTGTGAATACACAAAAATAATTAGATGCTTAGAACTCAAACTCGCCTAAGTTAGGTCTTGTCTAAGTCTAACTTGGTTATACCTCTACTGTTCTCAGGTCAAGAATATACCCTAAACTATATAGGAGGAACAAATAGAATTCTTTGAATATCTTTCATATAGGGAGTTGTACCTACCAATTCAAAGAAAAGCCGGTAACCATAAAATGGCTTTTCAACTGTTGTGAATAGATATTGTTCATAATCTGGGCATTAAGAGTCATAATTTCATGAAAGATAAAAAAGAACAAATCTGTTCGCCAACAATATGCTAAATTAGATGAAATTGACTGAGCTGTATAATGGACACTAAGTTCAAAAGTGTAGTAATGATCGAGACTATTGGATTCCACCTAATTGAGGACAAGGCATTAATAGAGACCCTAACTTGAATGAATGGAGGTATAAATCAAGAATTTGAAGACATTGTACACACCTTGCTTTCAAATTTCCAGAGCACAAAGAGATTTGAGCAACTTGTGAAGCAATTTAAAGTTAATTGAGAGCAGATTTAAAGAGAAAGTGTGATCGAGAAATGATTTTCAATTGTGTTGAGTTGTTCAAAAAGAAAAGATTCAAAATCATAACACAAGAATATGGAATCTTCATCATCTGTAGTGAAGAATCAAGGAGAAGAGGTAAGTGATGTTCAATTTGTGAAGAGTGACACATGTCCTCCACCTAAGTTTTGTGTTATTCTTAAGATTTCCATGAAGAGTGATTCAATGGGTGCATTATCATTGATACCACCTAAAGTCATTATGATTCATGATGCAAGGCATTATTACATGTGAAAAATTGGTGAAGTTGGAGACTATGAGATTCATGTGGCTTATGAAAAATTGTGTGATGAAGGAATATTGAAGGATGAATTAAAAATTGTACAGAGAAGAGGCTTAACTCGTTCCCCAGACTTTCTGAGAGATTTCAAAATTGAATGGATTAAAGCAGTATTGAGAAGAATTCATGATATGCAGCTTTGGTTAGAGAATGAATTAGTTAAAATAAAAAATAAGGTGATACACATTGTTTCGAGCTACCCTACATTCGACAAAAAGAAGAAAATGTGCTGCCAAAGAAAATAAGTTGTCGAAGCTAATACCGAAGCTGAGTGGAATGGATGTGGCATGTCTATATATAATATCATTGATCCACTAATTGAGTTTGTTGTGAAAGTAATATCTCATAAGTTTTATCAATCAAGCTAACTAAATAGTGTGTCATGTATGATAGTTGAAGAATCATGAATATGATCTTGCCAAGTTACAATAGTTGCAACTAGCAAAGAACCTAACATCAATCAGGAAAGAAAAGAATAATGTGTAAGTTTGGATCATTGATTATGTGTATTTTCATTTACACTCAATTATTTTTTGGCTCTTGGGAATGTTGTATGAGAATAAGAAAAGCCTGTTACAAGGTAGATTAGTGAGTACATAACAGAGTTGGGAGAAATTCTTAAAGAGTTCAAACTAAGGATGAGAAAGAGATTGAGGATTCTTGCATCCTTAGTTGAGAAAAATTACAATGATATATGTTTGTTAGTTGATACTGACAACACATTTTTTCAGGAAGTTAAGCCAAGGATAGCTTGGCTTAAATTTTTTGGCTATGAAATTGGAGTTGATGATGTGAGTGCAAGTATTGTTGCACTACTAAAGGAAGAAATTGATGCAAAGGTCGAGCCCTTTGGCAAATTTGAAGAAGAAAAAGCTCAAAAAACTGTTGGTATCAAGATTGCTTGTACTGACAATAAAAGAAAGCAAATAATTGAAGACTTAGAAGGTAAACTAGGCACACAAGGCAAAGGAAAATAACCTTTGATGATTACACAAGGTCTTGGAGAAGATGAAGAAAATGACAGAAATGTTGAGGAAGAGGAAGAAAGCACATAGAAATAGGGTAATACCCTAGCACTCATCACCCTATCTGTCAAGAAGGCCAAAAAAGTGAAAAATACTAAGCCTAAGGTGAGGAAGGGTGCAAATAAGATGACATCCAAGAGACTCTCTCCTCCTGCACCATCAAGACCAAGGACCAAGGCAACATTAGCATAAAGGTATGAGCCACCAATCAAGAAAGGAGTGGTAATAATCACAAAACCAAGTGGTACAAGTGCAAAGAAGAGAAATGTGCCAACTAATATAGGCTAAATAAAAGAGAAGAAGGCTAGTGAAGCAGAAAGATATTGAAGAGGAAGATGTAGAGAGGACCAATTCTAACAAACCTAGTCATCACCAAATCTTTGTACCAGCAAAGCTAAGAAATATTGACAAGGTATGTGCCAACATCAAGAACTCTGTAGGCCTATTAGGATTTAGATATGTGAAGTATGAGATATTGAATAATGATGATAAATCTAAAGTAGAAGAGGCCATGATAGAAATTATGGCTAATAATAAGCTTGCCCCTATAGAATTTGAAAATAAGATTTCAAATGATTTGTATAATAGACTTGATAGAAAGTGGCAATAGGCAACAAAAGTTGAGAAGCAAATTAGAGAAGGCACATTGGCCAAGATTATGCTTGAGTTGACAAATGAGAAGAAGACAACATTTTTGGAGAAGTATAGGAACCGATTTGTTCCTAAATTTAGAACATTTATGATTTTATAGAACAAAATTGAGGCTATCATAAGAGGAGTTGAATAGGAGAAAGAAGTGGATACAATAACCATAGAGGATAATCACAGTGATGAAGAAAGTTCAAGTATGTCGAGCCCACAAGGTATTGTATCACCTATTTGTGATACTACACCTCACGCTCTTGTATTGCAACAAATAAGAGACTATCCCAAGGAAGGAGAAGTACAAGTCCAAGTTGTTGATTTCAACAAACAAATAAAGTAGTTGTAGGAACAATAACAACAAGCTTCACAAATATAACTATGGTAATAGAGGTCGAGGAACCAAAAAAGGAGATAGGACAAAAGGAGCAATATAAAGTCTCAAATGTAGACCAATCTACTACAGGTCAAACATGACCACATGTCTTAGGACCTCTAGATGAGGGAGATAAGGAGACTAGGTAGAAAGAAGGAGAAATAATAAAAGAGGTTGAAGTGTGAGTGATACCATTGTTGTTCCCAGCACTGAAGTACAAGCCAGACAAAGTGTTGACACCCCATCACGTAGTCTTACTCTAGTAGTGTGGAGCAGAAGCACTCCAAAGGAAAGCAAATGAAAGAAGAAAAAGGACTATTCTCTAGATAATATTATTCATTTGGATGAAGTTACTAAAATACCAAAATAGGATCTAAACAATCTCACTTTTGAGTTAATTGTTATTTTGAAAGACATCTTAGCAAAAAATAAAAATCAAGAAGAGATGAGGTGAGAACAGCAACGAAAAAAGGTGTTGTATGATATAAATGATATATTTTTTGATGTCTTTGATATTTGTTGCCCCACTTTTCACCCTGTAACCATTTTGCAAAAGTGGAGAATATTGTGTCTTAGTAAAGCCTAGGTATGTTCGAGTCTAGTTTTAAGTTCCCTTAGGTGGAAAGAGTCTTCATTGGATTTTTCATCTTTCCCTTCCCCAACATTTCATAGTCAGGCAATCTTTATTTATGTATTGAGTCTTAAGGGTAGCTTAGTACCTAATCCAATGGAGATCCTTGCAACATGCAAAAATTATTCACAATGTTGAGCTTGCTCATGGCTTACCATATTTTCCATGAAAAGAAGAAGCTTGCGGAAAATTGAATTTTGCCTTCTCCTTGGTGGGTTTTCAACCCATGAAGGTGATCCCCCATGGAGAGCACCAAATGATGCATATGGGTTACAATGAGAGGAAGATAAAGTGTCTTGTGATGGATTCCTATTGCCTTTATGATTATCTACCTTAATAGGTATTAAAGACTCATTATTGCTCTCAGAATTCTCTTTGGTGGAAAAATGAGAATTGACTTCTCTTCGGCAAGTTTTCAACCCATGAAGTATGTTTTCTGCAAGAGGCAATTTTAAAGGGAAATAAATGAAAGGCAGGCCCCTAACAAAGTTTCACACTTTGAATCCAAAGGAAGAAATAAGTTAAAAGGTAGAGGTGAAAAGAGGCCTGGGTGTAGAAATGAAAATCGTCTTCTCCTCAACGGGTTTTCAACCCATGAGGATAATTTTTCGCATTCAAAAGAAAATTAAGTCTGTAAGTGAATTGGACCCACATTTCACATGCAAAATACTTCAAGAGGATAATGAAAACAATACAATCATCGCGAGAAAGATCTATTAGGTAGGATTTCGGTTGGCAAATATTATCTTATAGAGTACTCTGTTCATAACTTCCCAAAACTTAATGGGAAACGGGAAAGTAAGTGTGAAAGGATGGAAAGTTACTGTTGGGCCAACGAAATAGTGAAAGGACACCAAGTTATCCATTAAGAACCTCACATTCACTGTTTCAATGGATTTATCCTTTAATTCATTTGTGTGGCATGAATTTTGAAGATCAACGGGTGGATTGAGACTCCTATATAGATGGAAACATAACAATTATTCAAACTACCGCTCTTTCTTGAACTATTATTCTATTTTATTAGACAGCTTTTTCAAATTGCCTATGTTTGCAAATTCAATGTCCTATTATTCTTCTAGATTTGAAATTCAATTCATTTCATTCTCAGAAAAATGGCAACCAGGTTTGAGGGTTGTGATGGGCTGAATGGAATCAAATCCACATTGCAAAATTTCATAGATACTTCATTCCATTTTTATGATATGCAAGATTTTCAAAAGAGGGTGAAATTGGAGCCGATTCATCTCATAACTAAGAAGCTTCGAGGATGTGGGCTAGTGGAAGCAGTTGGTTTCTCGGTAGTAGTCCAAGCTCCAAAATTGATTTATGAATGCATAAATTGCTACAATCTAGATACCAGGCAGATCGTATTACTTGATGATATAGTGTCGAACTCCATTGATAGACAAATAGTGGAGAAAATTGTTATAAGAACAAGAACATCCCTTTGACAAAAGCTTGTCAAGATGACTCTTCTCCAGTAATTGGTACTCAATCAGAAGTTGAGAAGAAAACAGAGGAGCCTAAAGACAACACTGTCACTCCAATTCCTTTGCCTCATGGTAGCCCTATTCCAACCATGAGTATTACACTTCTCCAGCCAAGTAGCCCTCAAGTGTAAGTAGTAGATTTGGGAGATGGAAGAAGCAATGATAGTGAGTCCATTGAATCAGAAGAAGCGACTAAGAAGACTGCAAAAATGGGAAAAGGCCAAGAGTCTTTAAAGCTTGTCTCTCAAGCTCAAAAGAATCCATTCTCGTCAACCACAAAAGAAATTACTCCAGTTAAGAGGAAGATGTTTAGTATAGATTCAGTCGAGACAACTTCTAAAGTGACATGCATTGATTCCTAGTTGGAAGACACTCTGGATAGAAAGAAAAAGAGGAAGAATGAAGGTGCTCCGAGTAAGGATACCTTATCTCTTGTAGTTTTCTCTGGATTTGCATTAGGTAAGGTTAAGAAATAGAAGAGCTTGTCTATTCTGGGACAAGATCTAGAAATGAGGCATCTAACAATGGAAATTGCAAAACCCACCAAAGATGGGAGAATCGAAGACATGTCTGCCAATAATTTTACTCTACATGTAGTAGATCTTGGGGAAGCCAGATGTGATACCAAGATCAGCTTATGAAAGTCAACTAATGAAGTAATTGAGGGATGGTTGGAGAGCTTCAAACTATAACTAGAGCACCTAGAGAAAGGTTGAAGTTATGTTGTTGTAATGAAGTATAAGGATCAGCTAAGACATTGATGAAATAGTGTATTGATGACATACTCTAAGACACAAAGATTAGACACACTTAGATACATTAGAAGTGTAAGGTGTAACTAATTCAATTTGCAAAGCTTAACTAAGATTCATTTGTGAGTGTTGAGCAAGCTAGTTGAAGCTGAGCAAAAGTCTTCAGGTGACGAGTGAAAAATTCTTCATGTGTCAAGTAAAAAAAAATGTAGTGGATGCCGAGAAAAATTGTTCAGGTGCCAAGCATTAGTAAAACACTGTTGATGCTGACTAACGTAGTATGTGCTGAGCATCAATAATTCAATGGTGTCGAGTTGCTACATTATTGAAAAGTCAAAAGATTCACCAAATTAGTAATGATAAGTTTGTTACATTGAATTTTGTGAACTAGTTGGATAATAAGGATGATGAGCTGGTGTTACAGATTTTTATGTGAACCAATTCAAGGTGAATATAGATGGATTTATCTCAATGTTTTTGGAAGAAACAATTTTGAGGGAAAAAAATATCATTTTCTCAAGAAAATTCAAGTTAATGAGCAGGAAGGTTTGAGTAGGAAATGAAGAACAAAACTTCTTTTTAAGGAGTTACAGGTCAAAGATCACATTAGAAGTGAGAATGGTCAAGGTGTGAAGAAGCCAAGAAGGCTAGTGTGAAGTGTCAAAAAAGGACACAGTGAGAAGGAATAGAGCATCAAATCTTTGATTTGATCAAGTGACCATAGTGCGATAGTTGCATTGGCATAATGAGTTGAAGGACTCAAGGAGATAGATCTTGAAGGGAGAACAAGATGTCTAAACTGCAAGGAAGGAAAGCCAAGCAAAGAAAAAGAACTAAAGAGAGATTTGAAATCTACAAGGTTTGAGTTGCAATTAGTATCAAGTCAAAGCTTTCTAATACTCTCTTACCATTGTATTAGACATTGAAATCCTATGTTAATAGGTTAGCTTAACAACTAGGTTAGTGAAGCCTTTGAGAAGGTAATTAAAAGTCCCATGGAGTTGGGTGGGCCTAATAGCCTTATGTAAATCCATTAATAGAGTGACATTCCAAGTTGAATGTTCCTAAGTCCTCTAACAAGGCACACTCCTAATAGGGTATTGAAATCCTTTGACAGGGTCACATTTGATAGTGCGTTGTAGCCTTTAACAGGGCAGGCCTTTAACAGGACATCACTTCAGAAGGGTGAAAAAGAAGGTAGCATGTTACTAGTGGTTTTTCCAAATTGGGTTTCCATGTAAATCTTTGTGTTATGTGTTGATTCTACATTTTTCATAATTGCATGTTGATTTATAATAGCTTGCTAAGATAAAGGTTAAAGCTTGGAAGAATAGTAGCATGTATGAGCCTACCATAGTTTCATTAAAAGTTTGAATCAGACATTATTGGACCCTGAATAATTGATTCACCCCCTCTCTCATTTATTCTAAATAATTCTAACAATTGGTATTAGAGCTTTATGTTGATTTGTTTCAAGGTACTAGCAACAGGAAGATCAAGATGTCTAAGAGAGAAGTCCCCAAGCTGAATAAAGACAACTTTGCTGCATGGAAAAGTCTGATGAAGTTGCATCTTGGATCAATAGGTCACTATGCACAGACCTTAATCACAATTGATCATCTAGACCCTGCAAGACCCCTCACTGCAGAAGATTTGAGCAAAAAGAAGGAGCACAATCAAGCAATGTTGGAGATTGCTTCAGCACTAAGCTATGCTGAATATGATGACATCAAAGGATGTGATACTGCCCATAAAATATGGAAAACTCTATCAACCATCTATGGAGGAGATGATAGCATCAAGAGAGCCAAAAGGGAAAGTCTAAGAGGAAATTTTGAGGACATGAAGTTGGAAGAAGGAGAGACTGTTGCTCAGTATGGTGCGAGAATGAAAGAAATGATAAGTGCAATAAGAAGTTTGGGTGCTTAGCTACAAGAAGAAATAGTAAGTAGCAAATACTTGAGAACTCTGCTTCCTATCTATACTATAAGAGTTTCAGCCATCTAAGAGCTAAGGTGTGTACCAGGAAACATATTGACATTTGAAGGAATTATTGGAAGACTCACTGCATTCGAGCTATCCAACTTTGACAACTAAGGGCCAGACAACTTTAAATCTGCTTTCAAAGCCAAGATGACAGTAAGAGACACTGAGGAGGTACAAACAAAGCAGATGAATGGAAAAGGAAAACATGTATCAAGTGATAGTAGCACTGATGAAGATGATGTAGACCAATTGGAGGCACTGTTGGCCAGAAGATTTCATAGAGGAAAAGGAAAATTCAAAGGTAAGTTGCCTATCATTTGTTTCAATTGCAATGAAGTTGGTCAAATTGCAGTTAGGTGCGCACAAAAGAAGAATCTCAAAGAAGGAGGCAAGTACAAGAACAAGAGAGAAGATAGTAATGAAGATTACAAAGATAAAGGAAAGAGATATAACATTGTTGAAGAAGACTCATATGAGAATGATGATGGAGTAGTCTATGTAGCTATGAAGGATGAATTAGATGAAGATGAAGCAACTGCCTTGGTAACCTGCATGAATAAAAATAATAAGTGGATCATAGACAGTGGATGCTCTCATCACATGACTGGAGATAAAATTAAGTTCATTACCTTTACTCAATATGATGAAAATAGTGTTAGATTTGGTAATAATGCACCATGTCTAATCAAAGGGAAAGGTAGCATTAAGCTTACTGAAAAGATAACATGTGATAATGCATACTATGTTGAAGGCCTAAATTATAATCTGCTAAGTCTCTCACAATTAGGCAACATAGGATGCAAGGTAGAATTTGAAAATAGAACTGCCAAGATCTATGATTCCCATGGAAGTCTAATAGGAAAAGGTGACCAGACTAGGAGTAATCTATTTTACCTAGATATGGAAGATGCTTCTTGTCTTATAGTATAGACTGACGATGTATGGTTATGGCATAAGAGGCTATGTCATGTAAACTTTGACAATCTGATCAATATCAACAAAATGAAGAAAGTCAGGGGATTGCCAAAATTGAAGAAACCTGACAACACAATGTGCAAACAATGTCAACTGGGGAAGATGACAAAGTCCAGTTTCAAAAGCAAGACATATACTTCCAATGAAGTATTAGAGTTAGTTCATACTGACTTGTGTGGTCCAATTGAAGTGCAAAGCTACAAAGGAGATAGATACATAATGCTATTTGTGGACGACTACTCAAGAATGATGACAATCATGTTCCTAAAACAAAAATTAGATGCATTCCAAATGTTCAAATGGTACTTGGCCAGAGTTGAGAAGGAGACAGGAAAGAGCCTAAAATGTCTAAGATCTAATAGAGGAGGTGAATTCACATTGAGAGAATTTGAAGAATTTTGCAATGACAGAGGAATCAAAAGACAGACGTCGGCACCTAGGACTCCACCACAAAATGGTATAGTAGAAAGAAGGAATAGATCAGTAATTGACTGTGCCAGAACTTTGATGATGGAAAAGAATGTTGCACTCAAGTACTGGAGAGAAGCTGCAAGTACTACAGTCTACACACTCAATAGAGTTCAAATCAAGAAAGGTACACATGCAACACCTTTTGAGCTATGGTATGGTCATTCACCTAATATTAAACATTTCAAAATATTTGGATGTAAATGCTATATACTTAAAGAGTCTAGGAATGGAAAATTTGATGCAAAAAGTGAGGAAGGCATATTTCTTGGTTATTCCACTAGAAGCAAAGCTTATAAGTGCTTAAATGTCAATACTAACAAAGTAGTAGAAAGAACAAATGTAAAATTTGATTAGCTTGCACAAGTCCAAAATGTTCAATGTACCAAGAAAACAGAGGAGTACAAGTCCTTTGTATACTTCTATGAAGGTATGCCTAATGAAGGTGAAGTTGCAAATCAAAATGAAAATCGGCAAAAAACTTCAGTATCTACTGAGTCACAGACAATGAATGTCGAGTTGCAGATGCATTCAGATGCCAATTTGCAGAACACAGAAAATGCACATTCAGATTATGAGAATAGCACACTTGAATGAAATGAAAAATTACCTGATGGAAATATGCAAGAGGATTCAGATGTTGAAAGGAATAACATGGAAGCAAGGAAAGAACCAGTATTGGCAAAGTATGTGAGAAGACACTATCCAACAGATCAAATTATTGGAAACAAAGAGGCAGGATCAATGACCAAAAATGAACATAGAAGTGAAACATGTCTGCTCAGCATAGTGGAACCCAGAACAGTAAATGAAGCTCTACAAGATGATGATTGGTACAATGTTATGAAAGAAGAGATATAGCAAATTGAGAAGAACAAGACATGGACCTTAGTCCCAAGACTAGTGGATAAGAATGTGATTGGAACCAAGTGGGTGTTCAAAAACAAGCTAGATGGAAATGGTGAGATCACAAGGAACAAGGCAAGACTAATCTACAAAGGATATGCACAACAAGAAGGACTATACTATGGAGAAACTTTTGCCCCAGTTGCAAGAATCAAGAATGGAAGGAGTAAGAACGTTACTTGCATATGCGGCCTATAAAGGATTCAAAGTCTACCAAATGGATGTCAAGTCTGCATTTCTAAATGGTATACTAGAAGAGGAAGTCTACATAGAACAACTAGAAGGGTTTGTTGATGAAAACAACAAGGAAAAATTTTGCAAACTACGCAAAGCTCTATATGGATTGAAGCAAGCCCCTAGAGCATGGTATGAGAGACTTCATAAGTACATGGTGCAAATAGGATTTGAAAGAACTGACGACAACAGTAACATGTATATCAAATCAGAAGAAGGTAAGGACATCCTTATATCATAAACCTTTGTGGATGATATAATCTTTGGAGGAAAGGAAGTTCTTAGCAAAGATTTTGCTGACAAGATGAAGCATGAATTTGAGATGTCTATGTTTGGAGAAATAAAGTTCTTTGTTGGATTGCAAGTACATCAATTGAAACATGGTATATTTGTGACACAATCAAAGTATATCAAAGAAATACTCAATACATTTGGTCTAGAAGACTCCAAACTTATCAGCACACCAATGGCAACAAGACACAAGCTATCCAAGAATGATGAATCAGCTAAAGTTAACCAGACAATGTACAGATCCATGATTGGAAATTTATAATATGTTGTACATAGCAGACCAAATATAGCATTAGCAGTTGGAATAGTAGCAAGATTCTCTTCTAATTCTAAAGAAAACCATCTCATGGTAGTGAAAAGGATAATGAGATATCTTAAAGGAATTGATGATTTTGGATTATATTACAAGAAGAGTGACAAGTTTGAGCTAAATGCCTACATTGATGTAGATTGGGGAGGCAACATTGATGACAAGAAAAGCACAAGTGGAGGAGCACTATTCTTAGGAAAGAGGCTAGTTACTTGGACTAGCAAGAAACAAACATGTACATCACAATACACAGTAGAAGTAGAATATGTAGTAGCAACAATCAATTACGCAAACATTGTATGGCTTAAGCATTTATTGAAGGGAATGAAGGAGGAAATAAACAAGCTAGTGATATTGTATTATGACAACACAAGTGCTATAAACATATCCAAGAATTCAGTAATGCATGCAAAAATCAAGCATATTGCAATCAAGTATCACTATGTCAGATAGTTGGTCGAAGACAAGCAAGTGAAGATGGAATACATTCACACAAAGGAACAAATTGTAGATATCTTCACTAAACCATTACCTAAGGATGCTTATGAGTATCTTAGAGGTAAGTTAGGGGTAAAGCCCCTAACCAAAGCAACTTAAAGCAACAAAGAATTTGCTCTGCATCAGAAGGAAGCTAATCATTGAAATATTAAAAGTTGATGTAGAGGATGTTAACAGGTACGAAAATTCCACATTAGTTACAAGCATGGTGATAGAGGAAGAAAGACTAAAGATGAAAAGCTTACACCAAGCATGTTCAAGATGCTACATCTTTGGCATTTATGTCAAAGAGGGAGATTTAGAAGAAACTGATCAATAATAGATCAAAGGGAGAAATGAGAAACTAATTAGCAAACAGCTACAAAGGATCGGGGATATAGAGAAAGGATGCAACAATTAAGAGGGAGAAGCAGAACAAAGGATTCAATTTGTATCATCAAAAGAGGAAGACATGAGACAAAGAGGGAGATATGGAATGGATATGTAACAACAACAAGTTTCCTATTTGGTATATAAGTTTGGTGGTAACTAAGTTGATCAACTTAATCAATTGATCAATTTGGTTTGCCATCAATGCCAAAGAGGGAGATTGTTGGAAATGATTGAAAAGATTGTTGATAGAAGAATGGTAGAACTGGTAAAGAATATTTTCAATCATTGTTTTGTCATTGATGTCAAACTTGTTAACTGCAGGAATGACAATTGCTTAAAAGATCCAAGTACTATCACTTAGTTGATTGACAAGGAGGAGTTAATGAATAAGATGTAACTAGAGCACCTACAGAAAGATTGAAGTTATGTTATTGTAATGAAGTATAAGGATTAGCTAAGACATTGATGAAATAGTGTATTGATGACATACTCTAAGACACAAAGGTTAGACACACTTAGATACATTAGAAGTGTAAGGTGTAACTAAGTTAATTTGCAAAGGTTAACTAAGATTCATCTGTGAGTGCCGAGCAAGCTAGTTGAAGCCGAACAAAAGTCTTTAGGTGCCAAGTGAAAAAGTCTTCATGTGTCCAGCATCAAAAAAATGTAGTGGATGCCAAGCAAAATTATTTAGGTGTCGAGCATCAGTAAAACATAGTTGATGCCAAGTAATGCAATCTGTATCGAGCATCAGTAATTCAGTGGTGCTGAGTTGCTGTTGTATATGAGAAATAAGCATACAAGAAAAACTAAATTAAGAAATCGAAAGCATTTACAAACTTATTAAACATAACATAAAGTGAGACAAAGAGGAAACAACTCAAATGAGAATATGAGCCATTAAGGGGCTCTCTCAATGAGATTGATCTCTTGTTTTAGGGATGTGTCTATTTGCTTAGATTTGGTATGTATGCTCAAATACTCAAAATAGCTTCAATAGAGGATTTGGATTTTGGATGTGGATGTATGGTGGTTGATGTGAAACTTGCTCTCAAAACAACATTATGGCTTTACTCCATGATCAAAATGGCATTACTTTGTTACTATGGGTGATTGTGTTAAAATGGCTTGGGAGAGGATTCCTTAAATAGGCAAAGGGCTTGAGAGATCAAGGACTAGGCTGCAAGGATGGGAGAAAGCTTATGGAGGTTTAGATTGAATAAGAGGAGAGCACATGGATTGTGCTTCTTTATAGCCAATCAGGGAGTGACACATGTCACAGGGTCATTGGTTAGAGCAAGAGGGGTTGAGGGGTCAACAAAGGAGGCTCAAAGCTCATAAAGACCCTCATAATGGCTTGTAAGAGCAATGAATGGGCTTGTAAGAGTCATTTATGGCTTTGTGGGCTTCATAAACTTTTATGGTTGGGATATTTGTGAGAGAGTTGAGATATTTTGACTTGGGTTGGATTAAGAAAGTCTTAAGTTTGACTTAGGAATGTGCAAATGATTAAGGCTTGGATTAGGCTTGGGTTAAGATTAGATTAGGCTTGTTAGAGATGGGCAAGTGGATGGCATTTATGAAGGTGGGTGAGTTAGTAGCTAAGCTTGGTTAGCATGGGTGGATGGGGTGGATTAGGCTAAATGGGAGATTAGATATAGGCTTAAGATGAGGATGAAGACTTTCTAGAAGAGTCTAGAACTTCCTAGGATGAGGATAAATAAGGTTTTTAGGAAATAAATAAAGTTTTATTTATTTCAAGGGTTTGGGTTGAGGAGATATTTATTAAAATATTTTTAATAAACATGAGGATTAATATTTAATTTTAATTAAATATTTTGAGTTGGGATTAGGGGTAGGAAATGATGGGATTAGCTTTTAATCGAAATTAAAGAAGGATTAGAAGATTTTGGAAGAGGTTAGTGGTCTTAAGGAAATTGGCCAAGTTTTGGGCAAAAAATAAATTAATTATTTATTTTAGGATTTTTGATCAATTTATTAATTAAATAATTAATAAATAAGGAAATAATGTTTAAATAAGATTTAAACATTTTTGGGAGGGATTCCTTAATTAAATATTTTTAATTAAGATAAAGGGATTTAATGACATAAAAATAAATTAATTAATTAAATAAATAAATAATTAATAAATGATGATGTCATCAGGGACTTTTTCAAAAAATAAAAATACTTTATTTTCTAAAGGATTTTTAGGTGTCTACATTTTGCCCCTCTTTGACATAGTGTTAAGATAACACTATTTCAAAGAAGTTTGAATATAAATGACATGAGGAAGATGTTTTAGCAACAAAGTTGCCCCAGTCTTGGATAAGAAGGAGAGACTAGACTATGAGATGCCCCCTCAAGAAGGTGGTGGAGAGAGAAAATGAGGCTCGACGGCTTCTTGAAAAATACAAGAATTCGAGATAAGCAAGGAGACTCAGATTGGCAAAGAGAAGGGGTTGAATTAGCTCAAACTCTCATTATGGGAGAATGATAAAGGAGAATTAGATGCACAAGAGGAAGCAAGCTTAAGACTTTAGGGAAGGTGGAGGATGAAGGAGCGGAGTGCTATAAAAAGGAATCCAGGATAGGAAGAAGGATGAGGGGATTATAAAGCTGATGCAATAGGATTTCAAAGAGTCAGATTGGTGGAAGATGGGTTTCAGAGATCCCCAGGACTAGGATTGTGGATCTCGAAAGATGAGGCTTGGTGGATTGATTGGATTGGTGGAACCCTAAGACTAGAATTGTGGATCCCTAAAGCTAAAAGTGAAGATTGATTCAGAGAGATACTGATGCATAAGCTAGGGTAGGAGAGACAAATGCTGGATATGGATGGGGGATAATGAAGATGAAGGGAATCCATTGAAACTTTTTGAGTAGGGGGATACTTCAAAGAGAAGTACCACCATGTAGTTGATCACTAGATTTGCTATAGGACTGTTGCTTGATTGCCAAGGTTACCAAGAACATCAAAGCCGTGTCACCAACCATCCAAAGGATTGACGGACTAACTCAAAACAAACACACAAGGATTGCCCCAACATCACACATGAAACCCAGAGGAAACAGCGTGGAATCGACACTGGGTAACCCACAAGCAAAAAAGAAACAAACGAAAGACTTGATCAAAACCGTACACTTAAAGTGCCCCATGCGCAACATACCATGATATGGAAGATCGTGGCAACCTTGAGGAGGGAACAAAAAGATTGCTTGGAAAAGATACTTCAAGACCCACAAGGGAAGATTCCAAATCAAAAGAAAGTGAAAATCCAAAAGAGAACTATTTGCCAATGAGATGGGTAGGACGAGGTACTAACGAACCAAGATCAGACATGAGGAAAGCTATATCCTACAAGGATCTATTGGAGAGCACCTAAGTTGGTGGATTTGGATGAGTGATGCACTGGGCAAGCTGAACTGAGAAGGATAACACTTTGATGACAGGAGATCTAGCTAAAGGATGCATTGGAATAATTAACCAAGATTTGTGTGATGTGTGCAAGATCTTGATCAAGGATGAACTAACACGAAAGCTGGATAGATACAATGGTACTAAGCTAAAGAGGATGTACAAACTGACAGACCAAGATATGTTACAAATGTACAAGGTTGTTCATGTGTTGGTTTTGTGAGATGGAAATGTTTTAGAGTGTGCTGGATGTTTGCAATGTGTGATAGATGGATAGTTGGATAATTTGAGGGTTTTGTGAAAAGCTTAAGTAGGATTTGTGTGTGTAGGTGATAGGGTACAAACTAGGATACAAGATTATTTACAAGCTAGAATATAAACAAGGATAATTACAAGAGGGGGACACAAGATGGCACATAATACAAGTTTGGAATATGGTACAAGCTATGGACAAGATTTGGATATGCAAGGTATGATACAAGGGATGATACAAGCTTTGGTACAAGATTTACAAGCTGAGGTACAAGATTTACAAGGTGTACATGAGGTATTTACAAGCTTCATTAGATGTTGGATATTTGGTTGGAACACCAAGGGAACAAGCAGGTGTTTTATGGTATGGTGAGTGGATGGATGAGGGATAAGATAGTGATAGATAATGGATTAGTCTTTAGTACACAAGGCACCTGAATTACCAGGTTTTCACCAAGGTACCTATCCAAGGCACTTGAATTGCCAAGTTTTCACCATTGGATGCTTATTTCTCTTTACTATTTTTTATATTTTTCAAAAGCTGGGTATACCAAGGATCTTCAAGCATAAAACCTCTTGAGATGAATGATGTTAGTAGGATCATTCAAGAGTTCTCCTTCTAGTGTAGATAGCTGATAGGCTTCAGAGCCGAAGGAAGCAGTGACAACATAAGGGCCAAGCCATGTAGGTTCAAACTTACCTTTCTTTTCTCGATCTGCTTAGACTTTCATGTTTTCTTTGAGGACCATGTCGCCCAGCTGAAAGTGTCAGGGAAGCACCTTCTTATTGAAGTTCCTTTTGTGATCTGATTAGGATCTAGGACTATTACAGAGGAATGCTAATTGATTACATAGAATTAATTTAAAACTTTTTAACGAATCAAATTAACGTAAATGAAATAAAAGAATAGAAAAATTAAGCTGATAACGGAGAAATTGAGAGAAAGAAGATGCAAACAATTTGATCTCGGAGTTCATTCCCATGGACTACGCCTCTGAGTCCTACTCCAATAGGGGGAACGATCCAATTATCTCCAAAAATTAGGTACAAATTTTTACAAAGTCACTCCTTTGAAGTAAAATAGCATCATGCTATTTCAGAGTACAGGAATGAGCACTTCAAAAATCTCCCTTACTCTCAGCACTTGGACGTTCTCTCCTTTTTCTGAATGCCCTTAAGAGTCTCCTAAACCCCCCTTTTATACATGAAATTATCCAAAATAAGGCTATAACAAAATGATATAATATTAGACCCTTCAATTAATTCCTCCCTTCGAATTAACCTTTAGCCATTTTTGAAAGATTTGGCTTATGTTAATTTTGGGTTCAAAATAGATAATCACCTTATTTCACTAAGGTTAGGCCGTCGGTTTAAAGGATAAATTAAAATTGTGCTAAAAATATCTTAAAGCACCAAAATAGTGCATTGGCAGTTAAACATTTTAGAAGAGGCGCCGGTCGGGGGTTCCAACCCCGCCAGCGGCCTTGTTTTCCTCCAATTTTCGGCGGGAAGGGGTTATATGTAAAGTGTGCCATGGACATTTTGAAAAGAAGCAATTGTCCAATGACCACCAACTAAGCTTTATAGTCGGGTGGTCGCGGGTTCAAACCCCCCGACCATCAACTATACTTTTGCATAGCATTTTTCTTTATTTTTATTTTATTTTTTAGATATATATATTTTAATGCCACACCACTTCGGACTTCAATCGGGCACCATTTTCACATATGATCTTCGTTTTTGACAAAATGAATGTCATTGGAGAGCTCTTGACGAGACGTTTGATTTGATGCCAAATTTGACCAAATTTGGAGAGTTTGATTTTTTTGCCTTTTTAATAGCCTCTGTACCTAAATTTGACTAACCTTTGACTGGTCGTAACTTTTGTGTACGGACTCCTTTCTCGTCCGTTCAAATTGTGTTAGGTCCAAAATTTCAAGGAGTTTAATCTGATGTTGATTGTTGGAGTTTTGGAGATACTTCAATTTTTGACAAAAATATCCCCCCAGATCAAGCCTCCCCACTAAGAAGCTTTCGGACCACCGAAAGTTTGGATTACTCAGAAAGCAGGTGAGGGTATAGTTCCCTCACTTTACCAATCTCCATCCATCTTGCCTTGATTGGATGCATCCCCTTCAATCCCACTCGAAGGTATTCAACTGGTCCTCTTCATGAAGTTCTGACATTCCTATCTAGGATAACATCTTCTGGCAATTCTGACATATACTCTGGTGAACGATCATCAAAGTTGACAGAACCTGAACATTGATGTCTTCATCCAAGATCATTGGAGGCTCATACAACTTTAGATTCTCAACATTGACAACTGAGTAAATTTGCATGTATGGAGGAAGATTAAGGCAAAAAGCATTAGTATCAATCTTTTTCAAGATTTGAAAAGGACCATACCTGATAGCTTTGAGCTTCCTTCCTTCACCTTGCATTCTTTCCTTGCTGATATGTAACCAAACTCTATCACCAACTTGGAATTGGTGATCAATGCGATGCTTATCATGGCGAGCCTTGTATTTTGCTTGGCTCTGCTCCAATTGTGCTTCTATTGCTTGATGGATTGCTTGGACCTTCTGGATGAACTTTAAAGCCTTTTCTGCATCATGGCGTCCATCAATAATGTCGTCCTTCCCAAAAGCAAAATCCATTGGTGTCTTAGGCAAGTAACCGAAGCAAGTCTCAAAAGGAGACCTCTTTGTAGAAGAGTGTGCCGCATGGTTGTAAGCATGCTGCACATAATGAAGACTTTCATCCCACAACTTAGGATGTTTGTTGCAGTAGCCTCTAAGTAGATGCACAACTGTCTCGTTTACTACCTCTATCTGTCCGTCAGTCTGCGGATGGAAGGCTGTACTCTTCTTCAACTTGGTGTCCATGAGTTCCCACAAAGATGACCAAAATTCCCCTAAGAATTGAGAATCTTGATCCAATACAATAGAAGTGGGTAACCCAAAATGAACCCATACATTTTGAAAGTACAAATGAGCTATAAGTTCAGCAGTGACCTACTTTTTACAAGGCATTAAAATACACATTTCGCTGAACTGATCAACTACTACATACAAATAATCATGACCCTTCCTAGACATAGGTAAACCTCCCACAAAGTCCATAGACACACTTTCCCATGGACAAGATGGTACAGGTAATGGTGTGTACAAACCCAATTTCCTATTACTTGGTTTGTTGGTTGTACACATTACACATCCTTTTATATGCTTGGTGACAGATTCCTACATACGAGGCCAGTAACAATATTTTTGCAATTGAGCTAATGTCTTACTTACCCTTAAATGCCCTACAATCAAAGAAGTGTGTGCTTCATGGATTACATGTGCATGTTCATCTTTAGGAATGCATAGTTTTCCCAAGTGGTACAACAAATTATCTTGCACATAGTAATCTTTCTCTTCCACATTTTTGCCCTGGATTAAAGCTGCATAGATATCCTTAAAGTTCTCATCATTAGCATATTGTTCCTGGAAACTTTCATGAACCATGGAACTATTTTGAAGGATTATCAAAGCATTATGAATAGGAGGTCTAGACAGCATATCTGCTACTTTGTTATGGGAACCCTTCTTATACTTAATTACCAAATGAAACTGTTGTAGAAAACCCATCCACCTAAAGTGCCTACTTTTTTACAACTTAGATTGTGAGTGCAAATATTTTAGTGGTTGGTGATCAGTGTGGATTACAGTTTCTTTTCCCAGTAATGTTTCCATTTTTTAACACTTTGAACTAAAGCATAAATTTCTTTATCATACGTAGGCTAGTTACTTACTGCTCCTGGAAAAGTTTTAGAGTGGTAGCAGACTGGTTTACCTTCTTGCATGAGTACAGCTCCCATGGCAACCCCACTCGCATCTATCTCAATCTCAAATGGTTGACGTAAATCAGGTAGAGCTAACACTGGTGCAGTACTCAACTTTTCATTCAAAGTATCGAAAGCCTTCTATTACAGACCTCCCCACTAAAAAGTTGCCTTGGTACTAGTTAATCCATGCAACAATGATGCAATAAAAGAGAAGTTTGCAATGAACTTCCTCCAATATTGAGCTGTACCTAAAAAGCTCCTGACTTCTGTAACTGTACTTGGCTTAGGCAATTTTACAATACATTCGACTTTCGCAAGGTCTACTTTCAATTGACCATTCCCTATGACATAGCCTAAGTACACTAAGGATGTCTTAGCGAATTCGCATTTTGACATCTTTACATAGAGTTTTTCTTTTCTCAGTATATCAAATACTTTCTTTACATGAATTACATGATCATCCCAAGACTTACTAAATACAAGAATATCATCTAAATAGACTATGAAAAAATCATCAATAAAGGGACGGAAGACATCATTCATGACTCTCATAAATGTAGCTGGTGCATTACAAAGCCCAAATGGCATGACCAACCACTCAAAAAGTCCCTGTTTTGTCTTAAAAGAAATTTTCCAAATATCACTTTCTACAATTCTTATTTGATGATATCCACTGCGTAAGTCTAGCTTAGTGAAATAAATTGCATGTTTCAACTGATCAAGTAAATCATCAATTCTAGGAAGAGGGTACTTGTTCTTTACTGTTATCTTATTCAGAGCCCTGTAGTCAATACACATTCTCCAAGTCCCATCTTCCTTTGGAACCCACACAATAGGAGAACCACAAGGAGAAGTACTAGGATAGATAACTCCTTTCTCGACCAGCTCTTGAACTTGCTTCTTGATTTCTTCATTTTGCAAGACTGATAAGTGGTACATGTCGATATTAGGAAGTGGTGCATCTTGCTGCAACTAAATCTCATGTTGTATCTCTCTCTTAGGAGACAATCCTTTTGGTTCTTGAAACAAGTCATCGTAGGCTTAAACAACTTTGACCAATTCAGCTTTATGTTTTGGATCACATCCCTTAAATGCCTCAGATGTTTCATCTTCTTTGGCTTTTACAAGCATTAACACAAAGTTCTTACTAGAGTTGACTAAGCTTTTCATTTAACCAGCATTGACTAATGCCAGATTAGTCTTAACCTTATGTGCCCGTACAATGTATTCAATATTGTCTTTAAACAAATGATACTTATTTTCCCCCCTATAGAAGATAGCCTGTCGATCATACAAATAGGGACTCCCAAGTACAAGACCACAAATATCTAAAGGGACTACATCAGCTTCTACCTCATCCACAAAGTTTGCAGTGATAGCAATTCTTAACTTGCATTGTTTAGTTACCTGTAATTGTGCATCATCACAAACCCATCCAAGAGGATATGATTTTGGATGAGGTGTTGTAGTCAACTTAAGCTTTTTAACAACTTCCTCAGATATCAAATTAACTTGAGAACCCATATCAAATAATGTATCGACCTTAGTATTCTTGATAACAACTCGGATGTGAAATAATTCATTTCTTTGCTTATCATTCTTAGGAGAAGATTCTTTACTTGTACTTGCACTTATACTAGAAGAACTTGTAGCTGATGAAAGAGATATACCTTTTCCTTTACCTTGAATCTCGATAGCAACAATCTTTGTCTCATCTCCGGAGTCAGATCCAAGATCTTGTTGAGTTATAGCAGCAGTCTTTTGTTTACCTTTGTTTCCACCATATCGCTTTGGCCTCTTTTCAGGATGCAACTTCCAACACTTAGAATCATCATGCCCTTCTTTCTTGCAATGTGAGCATGTGGGTTTCTCACCCTCTTTCTTTACTATTGCTGTCTTTTTTACCCTTTCCTTTTCCTTTGGACTTTTCCTCAGACTTAGATGGCTTTTTATCAGACTTATCAATGAAAGTACCCTTACCCCTTTATTCTAAATGTGTTGCCTGGACACATACTTCATCCAAATTACAAGGATTCGGGATGAGAATAGAATGCCTTAGGTAAGAATTAAGACCACCTATATACTTGAGTAAAGTTTCATGGGTATATAATGGGACATTTAATGAAATAGCCTTATTACAAAATTTGTGGGTGTAATCTTGGATAGATTGACCTTTCCCTTTCCTAAAATGTTGCCAGTTCATCATTAACTGTTGCATATGGCCTAGGGGATAGAATTGCTTTTTAAAAGTAGTAACAAATTCTGACCAAGACAAATTAAACTTACCATGTTGTGAAGTTTCATCCCGAGACCTACTTTCCCACCAAGTTAGAGCTACACCACCTAAATAGAGAGTGGCTAGCTGAATTTTGTCAACATCATCTACAAGGTTTTGAACTCTACAGTAGAGTTCTACTTATTGAATCCAGTCATCTAGTTTCCTGGCATTTAACTCCCCATAATATTTTGGCAAGTCAAACTTTACATCCAACTTGATTCGAGGCTTATGTCCACCCTTAAAAATATTAGAAGACTCAGAATGGGTAGAAGAAGGAGAAGAGGGGGAAGAAGGAGAAGAAGGAGAATAAGGAGAAGATGGAGGTGCCTTTGGTAGATCATGATCAGTGCCTTTTTTTTCCCTTTGTCCTTTCGAGCTACACGTCTTCGCATCTTCTCTTCTCTTTCTTGTACCAAAACTTCTACCATTGTCTACAAATTTTGAAGAGTCTTTTGAATACTCTTATCTTGAAAAGGTTGTCCACCACCTTCGTCTTCCATTTGTGATGATGGTTAAGTCCTTCGTTTTCCAATCTCAGGATTGTATTCCTCAAGCTTTCCTTTGCCTTTCTCAATCTTGGATCTTGTTAGCATTCAAATCTGCAATACTAGTCCAACAAAAGCTCTGATACCAAATTTGATCTGATTAGGATCTAGGACTATTACAGAGGAATGCTAATTGATTACATAGAATTAATTTAAAACTTTGACCGAATCAAATTAATGTAAATGAAATAAGAGAACAACAAAATTAAGTTGATAACAGAGAAATTGAGAGAAAGAAGATGCAAACAATTTGATCTCGGAGTTCGTTCACATGGACTACGTCTCTGGGTCTTGCTCCAATATGGGGACCGATCTGATTATCTCCAAAAATTAGGTACAAATGTTTACAAAGTCACTCCTTTGAAGTACAACAGCATCTTGCTATTTCAAAGTACAGGAATGAGCACTTCAAAAATCTCCCTTACTCTCAGCACTTGGACGTTCTCTCCTTTTTCTGAATGCCCTTAAGAGTCTCCTAAACCCCCCTTTTATACATGAAATTAGCCAAAATAAGGCTATAACAAAATGATATAATATTAGACCCTTCAATTAATTCCTCCCTTCGAATTAACCTTTAGCCATTTTTGAAAGATTTGGCTTATGTTAATTTTGGGGTCAAAATAGATAATAACCTTATTTCACTAAGGTTAGGCCATCGGTTTAAAGGATAAATTAAAATTGTGCTAAAAGTATCTTAAAGTGCCAAAATAGCGCATTGGCAGTTAAACATTTTAGAAGAGGCACCGGTCAGGGGTTCCAACCCCGGCGATGGCCTCATTTTCCTCCAATTTTCGGCGGGAAGGGGTTATAAGTAAAGTGCACCATGGACATTTTGAAAAGAAGCAATGGTCCAACGGCCACCAAGCAAGCTTTACAGCCGGGTGGTCGCGGGTTCAAACCCCCCCGACCATCAACTATACTTTTGCATGGCATTTTTTTAAATTTTTTTTTTTTTTTTAGATATATATATATATATTTTTTAATGCCACACCACTTCGAACTTCAATCAAGTGCCATTTTCACATACGATCTTCGTTTTTGACAAAACAAACATCGTTGGAGAGCTCTTGACGAGACCTTTGATTTGATGCTAAATTTGACCAAATTTGGAGAGTTTGATTTTTTTCCTTTTTAACAGCCTCTGTACCTAAATTTGACCAACCTTTGACTAGTCTTAACTTTTGTGTACAGACTCCTTTCTCGCCCGTTCAAATTGCGTTAGGTCCAGAATTTCAAGGAGTTTAATCTAATGTTGATTGTTGGAGTTTTGGAGATACTTCAATTTTTGACAAAAATATCCCCCCGGATCATTTTGAGACGAGATTGATAGATTGTGAGGTGATCATAGGCGTGTTGTCGCTTCTCGTCTAGGAGATCTAGCTCGGTGAGCCGAGCTACACTGTATTCTTCATTTGATATTTTCTTTCGCAAAGATATGCACAAGGAGGGAAGTTCAACCTCTATGGGTAGTATCGCTTCGACACCATAGACTAGGGAGTATGGAGTTGTGCCTGTGGACGTACGAAAGGAGGTTCGATAGGCCCATAGGGATGGATTTATTTGTAGGTGCCAATCGCGGTTGGAATCATTGACAACTTTCTTTAGGATTTTGAGGAGGGTTTTGTTAGTTGCTTCTGCTTGGCCGTTACCTTGTGGGAAATATGGGCTAGAAAAGCGGTGATGGATGCAGAGGGAAGTGCATAATTCTTCCATGTTGAGATTTTCAAAGTTACCTCCGTGGTCGGTGAAGATGGTGGATGGGATGCCAAAGCGGCAAACAATGTGGTACAAGATGAACTTGGAGACTTAAACTCTTGTAGCTAAGACTAGGGGGGACTGCTTCCACCCATTTAGTGAAATAGTCTATAGCTATTATTATCCATTTATGTCCATCAAATGAGAGAGGTGTGATAGTTCCAACTAGATCAAGGCCCCAACATGCAAAGGGCCAAGGTGGTGCAATAGGCTATAGATCTTATGCTAGAGCGTGCACAAGATTTGTGTGTTGCTGACATGGGAGACATTTTCTAACAAAGTCACAGGAGTCTTCTTCGATGGTAGGCCAATAGTAGCCTGCTCTAAGGATTTTTTATGCTAAGACAATACCACTCGTGTGGGCACCGCAAAGTTTAGAGTGTACTTCTTTTAACGCCATCGCAACCTCATTTTCATCTAAACATCGAGAGAGAGTATCGTGATAACCTCGACGATATAGGGTATTGGCTATGATAACATAGCGGGATGACTTTCAGATAAGGTTTTGGCGTTGGGTACGTGTGAGGTGAGGGGAGATGATACCATCTTTAAGGTAAGTGTGAATCTCATGGTACCAAGGGGATTGGGGACCAACCAAGATGTAAATATAATTTGAGTCATCATTCGCATAAGTGGGTGTGAGGAGTTGCTCGACTAAAAACTTGTACTGCGTAGCCTCTTGGGGAATGTCCAAGAGCAAGTCGATAGTAGCCATAGTGTTCACTGCTTTGTTCTGCATTTGAGGCACTTGTGTAAACTGAAGCTTTGTAAAATGTTGGGTTAGCTGATCAACTAGCTCCTTGTAGGGTAATAGCTTTTCATCTTTGGTTTGATATTCATTTAGGACTTGCTTGATGATGAGCTGAGAATCGCCAAAGACGTGTAACTCAGTGATGTTCCATTCTGTGGCTATCTTTAATCCTACTATGAGAGCCTCATATTCAGCTATATTATTGGTGCTAGGGAATTGTAGCTTAAAATCTTTTGGAATGTAATCTCCTCGAGGTGTGACCAGCAATATTCCTGCCCCTGATCTAGGAGATGTGTATGAGCCATCAAAATAAAGTTTCCATGGAGGCTATTCTTCAATTCAACAGATATGCTCATTTGGAAATTCTGTGATCAAAGGATATACATCTACTAGAGGTGCATCAGCTAGGTGATCTGCTATAGCTTTCCCTTTGATTGCCTTTCTATCCACATATTGGATGTCAAATTCACTAAAGAGCATAACCCATTTGGCCAAACGGCCTGTAAGTGTTGTTCTAGAGAGCATATACTTGAGAGGATCAATTTTGGATACTAGCTAGACTGTATGACTTAGCATGTAGTGGAAAAGCTTTTGAGTTGAGAAAACAACTGCCAAACAAGCTTTTTCCATAGGAGTGTAATTGAGTTCATAACCAACTAGGGTTCTACTGAGATAGTAGATGGCTCTTTCACTGTCATAATCATCGTGCTATGCTAGAAGTGCCCCTAGAGTAGTAGGTGATGTTGATATGTACAAGATCAAGGGACGACCAGGAACTGGTGGAACCAAGATAGGGGGATTTGCAAGATACTACTTGAGATTATCGAAGCTACTTTGACATAAAGGATCCCACTTGAAGTTTTCATCCTTCTTCAGTAAATGTGCAAATAGCGTACACTTATCTGCAAGTTGGGAGATGAAGCGCTAGACGGATTGAAGCTTTCCTCGAAGAGTGCGAACCTGTCACATTGTCTGGGGAGGAGGCATGTCTAAGATAGCCTTGACCTTCTTGGGGTCAATCTCTATACCTCGTTTAGAAACTATAAAGCCTAGAAGCTTTCCAGATATGACCCCAAAGACACACTTCTTGGGATTCAACATGAGATGATATTTCGCTAACCTATCAAAGACTTTCTTCAAGTTAGCAAGATGATCCATGAAGGTATGAGATTTGACCAAGATATCATCCACATAATCCTCCAAAATGCTATGGATAAGATCATGGAAAATGGCTATCATAGCTCTTTGATAGGTAGCCCCAGCATTCTTTAGGCCAAAAGGCATCATGTTGTAACAAAAGGTTCCCCAAGGGGTAGTGAATGTTGTTTTATGCTGATCTTCTGCTGCAATCTTGATTTGATTACACCCAAAAAATCCATCCATGAGGGACATAATTTCATGTTCAACTGTAAGGTCTACAATCATGTCTATGTTGGGTAAGGGAAAATCATCTTTTGGACAAGCTTTATTAAGATCTCTGAAATCAGTGCAGATTCTGATGTCACTGGAAGGCTTAGTGATGGGGACCATGTTGGAGATCCACTCTGAGTAGTCGATAGGTTGAATAACCTTAGTAGCTAACATTCTTTCTAATTCAACTTTGACTAGTAATGCCACCTTAGGGTGCATTTTTCTAAGCTTTTATCTAACGGGCTTGATCTTTGGATCAACTGCAAGATGATGAACTACAAGCTTTGGATCAAGTCCTCGCATGTCCTAATATGACCATGCAAATCAGCCAATGTTCTCTCTTAAGACCTCAAAGAGGAGGTCAGCTTGGTCTTGTGATAGGGATGCAACAATGTGAACACATCTGGGGATCTCTGAAGAACCGATGTTGACTTCTCTAGTATCCTCAATTAGAACAGAAGACACCTCTGGTCGATTATCTTGAGGAGGCTATGCTAAATCCTGATGTTCTGCTTGTGACTCTAGATTTTCCTGCTGAGGGGCTTTCTTTGCTACCTTAGCTAGTCTTGAATTTGCCTTAGTTCCAGTTTTGGGTCTATTGAAACTAGGTTGGGGATTTTCTCCAAAATACCCCTTGGGATCTAGCTTATAGATATAGGCAGAATCTAGCTTTGTTTGCTTGTGAGGAGTTTCGGCTCCCATGAATCTTAGAAGTGCTTCCTCTGATGTGAACTTATCAATGTGTATGATGCTTGGTTGGTCCCAATCTATGAGTTCAGGGTGAGCGAGTGGTAGATCGATGAAATGGATGGATAGTTCTTGGAGAACAAAGTTTCCCAAGAAGATTTGGTCTGGGATATCATCGTAGGCTCTCTTTTCAACTTCCTCTAGAATGTCTTTGATTTCTACAAGGTCACAGTGGATGTTCAAAAAAGTATGACTGTCCGTATGGGTGCCCCCAGTTGTGGGTATGCCAAAGCCTAGACCAAACTTATTTTCCCGTTTGTGTGCTTCGATGGGGCACTACATGCCTCTTTCCTCTGGTCCTAGACCACCACCTTGATAGTTCCATTTTTCAGTGATGAGCTTATGTGCTTGGGGATACTTCTGGCTGAAGTGATCAAGGCATGCTTGATTTCTTGGAGGTGCATCCTTATGTAACTAATTGTTGATATCTGGAGTGAGCTCCTCGTGAAGAGGGATTCTTGGGGATACAAAGGTTGTTGGGCCAAGCTGTGTGTATCAAGGAGGTGGAGTCTCCTTGGCATTATGATATGTGGGCCGTCCATGGGTGTGTGGATCAAGTGGCAATGCACCAACTGCAAATGCATCAGACAGGCTATATTCTTTGCAACCTTTGTTGTTGATCTTTATGGTAGATAGGGTGGAGGCAAGGATGGTTTTGGGGTCATTACATGTGTTGGATGAACTGATGATGGATTGGCCGATTTCAATGCCATGGAAATGGTTTGTATATGAGGCTTCAACTGCATTGCAATAAGCAAAGGGTTCTAGATCAGCATGGATAGTCACTTCAGTGCCCTGATGCAAAAATTTGAGGCATTGATGATATGTGGATGGAATAGCCTTCATGGCATGAATCCATGGGCGACTGAGGAGGATATTAAATGGTAGGTTTAGATCAACAACATGGAAAACTATCTCTTGGATGACCAGCCCAACCTTGATGGGTAGCAAAACTATCCCCTCTGTGGTTCACTCCAAGTTGTCATAAGCTTTGATGGTGATAACCTCATTGATGATATCTGCCTTAGTATACCCAGCTCATTTTATGAATTTTAGGGTGCAAATATTCAAGGCCGATCCATTATCTATCATTACTCTTTTTACGACGAAGTTGGATACCATGATGGCTATGCGAAGCGGAACGGTGTGATCTAGCTCGACCATGGGTAGGTCGGTGGTTTTGAATGATAGGGCACATGAGGATGAAAGGTGTCCAACAAGATTACGAAAATCAATCACATTAATATCCGAAGGGACACGGGATTCTATGAGAGCATTGTCAAGGATGTCTTTATACAGAGGACAAGTGCAGAGAAGGTCTAAAATGGAGATTTGGGCTGGCATGTTCCCAAAGTGTTCCAAGATATTGTATTGGCATTTGGATGGAGCTGATGATACTACTGGGGCTGATAGTGTTGATGGGACTGATGGGGTTGTGATGTTCAATCGCGCTCTTCTAGTGGTGATTGCACACTCATTGTTTGGGCCTTGGATATTGATAACATTGATAGAAGGCTCTTTTTTAGATATACAACTGATGAGACTACCATAGTCTATATAGGATGAAGTGTGGTCATTGTTCTTCCCATGCTGTTGGTTTGGCTAGTGGTTGTTGGTGTTGTTTTTGTTGGTTTGGATAGGTGCTTTTTCAGGATTTTGGTTGTTGTGAGCAGGAAAAGCATTTTGTTAGATCTGTAAGCCTGCATTGGGAGAGGTTTGGGCACCAACGGTGATTTCTTTCTAATCAATGAGGTCCTGCACATAATCTTTCAGTTTCATGCATCTGAGGGTGGTGTGACCTTTTACCCTATGAAATTTGCAGTACTCATTGTCTTTGTACCATGCAACTTTGGATTGGCCTAGGTCAATTTGCTGGGTAGGAGGAAATTTGATGAGGTTTTCCTTAGTTAATTTCTCAAAAATGACATCCAATGGCTCACCAAGGGGTGTATAGTTTCTAGGTGCAGGTTGGAACTTGGGCTTTGGTCCTACAGTTACATTGATGGCATTAGCTTGATTGCTAGACCCTTGAAAGTTGGGTCCTGGATTGTGGCTTTGATAGCTTTGGTGATTCTGCTGTTGGTAGTTGATAGCTTGTTGATTGTTTGGTTGATACGGTGGGTTGGACTGATTTTGGGAAGGACCAACAATATTCACATGTCTTGTATCGGTAATCCCATCTGTTGCAACGTGCTTGTTTTTGTTCCAATACCTAGACTTGTCATTGGAATGTGATTGATTTTAGTTGGCCTCCTTGTAAATCTTGACCACACCATCTTTAATGAGTCCTTGCTCAAGGATCATTCCTTTCTCTTTGATATCCTTATAGGTCTGCAAACAGTTCATGGTCATGTGGTGAGACAAGCTCGAATAGGCATTATCAATAAACATTTTCACTAAAGGGCACTCTGGCAAGGTACAGGATATGCGGGTGGTAAGGGTTTGCCATCTTTGTAGGTATTTGAGAAGGCTTTCTCCACCTTTTTTCTTAGTGTGGACAAGATCAACTACTGATAGCTCTGTTTCAACAAGATGGGCATATTGGGCTACAAATGCCTCAGACAATTTAGCAAAGTTTTTAATTGTGCCATATGAGATTCTATAAAACCATTCAAGAGCTGGTCCGACCAAGCTTTTGGAAAAGAGGCACAAGAGGAAGACATCATTGTATACCACTTCTTGGCAGTGCATATAGAATTCTTTGATGTGGGTGACTGGATCTCCTTTTCCTCTAAATTTGTCAAACTTGGGTATCTCAAAATGCTTGGGGAATGGAGTCATAGTAATGGCTCTATCAAATGGATAAGGATACACAGTCTCAAACTTGAATGTCTTCGGATCATTCCCTTCTTGGATGGCTTTCAGAGCTGTCTTCATGGTTTCCCATTCTGAATTAATGGGTGATGGTTGTAGTGCCTCTACTGTAGGAGCACTCTAAGGGAGATATGTGTTGAATGGTGCAATTGAATATGGATGGCTTTGAGGTATGGGCTGGTAGGGATTATACATGGCTTGGGCAATTGAATGGTGGATGATGGGTTGCTGAGGTGGAGGTGGCACATATTGTTGCGTGTTGCGAGGCTTGTTGTTGATATTGGATTTGAGGTTGGGATTGAGGAACATAAGTTGGTTGTGGGATAAATGGATTGCTTTGTGGAGGTAAGGTAAAATATGGTTGTGAAGCTTAGGGAAAGGATCGGGGAGCTTGTGGAACGTGACTTTGGATTCGAGGAGTTTGACCAATATATGTGGGTTGTGCCCCCATTTGGGAAGGTATCTGCATGGCAAAAGAGGCCAAGTATTTGGTGGTTGGTGGTGGTGGATTTCCTCCTAGAAGTGGCATAGAAAAATAGTTGGTAATAGGAGGTAATGGATTAGTTAGTGGTGGAGGTGGTGGGAATTGAAAGCTTGGGAATGGAACTGATGAGGTTTGATAGCTTGGTGGCTAGATTTGAAACCTTGGTAGAGTGGTGGCAGGGGCTTGGGTCACTTGAGAGCTTGGTAGAACATTGGTAGTAGCTTGTGGGGTTTGATAGCTTTGTGGAGTGAGGGTAGTAGCTTGTGGATTTGTGGTTGATGGCACTTAGCTCCAACGACCTAGTGGAAATGATGGAATTGTGTTTTCAGCTGAGGTAAACAAGTTGGGAGTGATGAAAGGTTGATTACTTGGCCCCATGGGTGGCATCCCTGTTGTATATTGCTGAGATTAGCCAAAGATGCTAGCACTAATTTGGGAGATGGGTAGATTTGGAAGGCTAGGTTGGAGAGCAACAACATCAATATTGAAGGGAGTTAATGGTGAGGTGTTTTGGGCAAAGATAGTTTGGAGTGGCGAGGTATGAACCAAGGATGGAGTGGTGGTGGCTGGATTGGCTTGCAAAATGGAGGTTTCAACTTGGGTGGAGGATGGTGTGTTTGGGTCTATTGGATCAAAAGGATTGGCTTGAGGCTCTTCTTTTGGCACATATTAAGGATAATTTGAATCATAAGAGCCTATTGGGAGTGGGAGTTGCCTAAACAATGGGTGAGATGGATCTGATAAGGGAAGAAGTCTTCCAAAGTCGAAGGCTCCTATATTGTCCCTTTAAAAGTTAGCCATGATTGTTTCTTTGTTTTTGTCTATAATGGTGTTCACCAATACTGCATTTCCTAGTTGGTTCATGAAAGCTTCAATGTCAGTAGGTGATGGTATAGCTTTCTCTGGGCTGAAGGATGGTTGAGTGCTCAAGGGGAGTGATGTTGTTTGATCCAAATGATAGGGCTCCATTGTTTCCTTCTTCTTCTTAGCTAAGTGAGTAACGGGTGGCATGAAAATGTTCCTAGGGATGAGATGCGACAATGTTGATGGATGCAAAGGGGGAAGGCTTTTCTATGCAAATGATTTCCTAGGTTGAGGCAAAGCTACATGAAAAACCTAAGGAGGATTGGGTTGGGGATTCTAACTTCAAAGATATGTTGCCAAAGCATGAAAGGCCTGCTTTCCTATGTGCAAGCTTGGTGGTGATTGTGTCAACTTAAGGATAGACTAATGATCCTTTAGGAAAAACACGAGATTGACCACTTGTGGATCCCAAACTTTAGCTCAAGGTGATGAGGGATGACAAGTGACAAGGGTAGATTACCCTAGACAAAGCTCTGTCAGAGGGATAACCTCTGTGAGACTGGTGGATTTGCAAGATGGTAGGAATGGCAGACTTTTGGCAAGGTGACAACAATTTTGAAGGCTTGGATGTGAACTTTTTGATTGCTGGCTAAATGGTTTGTTTCTAAGGAAAAGAACTAAATGAGATGGATAAGCTAAAATGCTTAAAGGGATAACTTAAAATGGCTGGCTTTCCTACAAAGATGACTCTAAAGTGAAGCTTATGTAAGAAGATGCGGAGAAACAAGGGGGTCTAATCATGGAAATCATGCCTAGTTGGTAAGACATAAGTAGGGTTAACTCTTGGATGCTTGCTAAATCTGATAGTGTGATCTAACCAGGCATCTTGACAGGTTTCGTCGGCAGCTTTGTCTTCTGCTTTGTGGAGTTTGGCAATTCGAGGGCTTGGTGTTACTTCCTTTCTCTTGGCTGAAATTTCTTGGTATGCCTGAGATGGCTTGAGTTTAGCTTTGTGAAATTTTTGTTTGGATTTGGGTTGTTCTGACATAAATTCTTGAATCTGCTTGGCTTTGAGAGATTTTGGTTGTTCTGCTTCAACTTGTTCAACTTCTAAAACAGGCAGTGACTACACTAAGTGTGCCCTATGCTAGGATTGACCAAGTTTGGCAACCATTCATTCAACAAGTAAAAGATCAAGCAATAGATAGGAACAACAAGATAGAAGTTTGTGATTCTCAAAAGATAGTAACTGCACCGTAGAGTGTCTATGTTTTACAAATGTTTCGAGCAATCACTTAAAACACATTAACATCCTAAATGGTTGTCTACAAGGCTGACAGTTGGTTTAGCTAGGGAGTCCTCAATATACCCAAGGTACGTGAGGCCCAAATCCATAGATGAAACCAAAACAATGTCACGCAGCCGAGAGGAGCGATAACCCACGCCTCCTCTTTCACTTCTCAAGGGTATAAAGTTTCTTGAGGCTTAGCCCGAGTGACAAAATCTTGATCCCAAGAGAGGTGTCTTTGGATTCACCTCTCGATCTTTATACTCCACCGGAATGCTGGAGTTGAGGTCACCCTAAGGGGTGATGAAATCCCCAAGTAGGCCTCCTAAAAAAAAGAAACAAAGTTTTGGATCCTAGTCTTATGCACCCAAGATAGCCTCGAAAGACGACAAGGGGAGAGAAGATTTGGATGACCTTGGGCTAAAAAACACGTTTGTTCTTTTATCAACTGATTCGTATGTGTGCTGATCTAGACTTTGCAAGCACTCATGTTTAAGATACAATGTTTATTCTAATTTTGAAGCATCAACAAAAGTAAAATCGATCAAAGAATGCAAGAAATAAGAAGAGTTAGGGTCAACAAGAAAATAAATCCGCGCGCCCGGAGGCCCTCCACGTCAAGTATCAATTGATTTTTTTTAAGGCATTCAAGATTGAGTGTGATTTTATTTTAAGCCTAAAATAAAGATGTGTAAAATACGATTGTCAAGCGCGTGCCCGGAGGCCCTCCACGTCAACTGAGTTGTTCAATTTTTTATACTCAAATGAAGTGTTAGCGAGACTAAGATGCATTCAAGAAATTTTCTATCTTAGAAAAATCAATAAAAATTCAAGTGAGTGGAGTTTGATTTTTTGTGGAGCACTTAACACCTTCTTAGGTAGACCCATCCCCATATATGGCGCCGATATTGCAACCAATGGTTAGAATGATGGGTGATTAAAGAGGGTGAGTCGAACAACAAACTCACTCAAAAGTATCTTATTTGTTTTAATAATTTAGAAAGTTTATAAAATGTGGATTCTTTTTATGCCCCAAAAGATGAAGTGTGAGATATTGTAATGATTAATTGATCCTTTGCATTCAAGATTGTGTTTATTGTTTTAAGCATGCATTCCAAGAAAAATTTGATTTTAATCCATGGCATTCAAGATTGATGTAAGCGACATACATTCAAAGACAAGTGTTTAAACATTCAAGTTCATTTTAACAACATGCATTTAAAGACAAGTGTTTAAAACTTCAAGTTCATTTTTCAAGAGCATTAAACCATGTAAGGAGAACCTGCAAGAAACATAGTTAGTGGTTTTATAGATGCTCCAATCTGCAAAGTTATAAAAGCCAATTTGATTAGTAACCCAATAATTTCAAAAATTGAAGGTTAATTATGGAAAAAATAAAATCAACTTTTTTTGTTCTTTTTCATAGGCGTAAAAATGCTTAGAAAAACCTCTACTCTATGAAACCACCGAAAGTTAAAATTTGATTTAATCTTTTTTTTTTTTTAAAAAAAAAATTAATATAAAAAATGCAAGGATTACTGATTCCAAAACAAAAATGATGATGATGTAGAGAGGCAAAAATAACTAGGCGGAGACGACAGTTAACCAGGTGGAGACGCTAAACTGCAGAGACGACTGATAATCAGGCGGAGACGCTAAACTGCGGGGATGACAATTAATCAAGCAGAGACAACAATTAACCAGGTGGAGATGCTAAACTACAGAGACGCTAAATTAAGAAGATGATAGATAATCAAGCGAAGACGCTAAACTACGAAGACGACAGTTAATCAGGTGGAGACAACAGTTAACTAGGAAGAGATGCTAAACTGCGAAGATGACAGTTAGTCAGGCGGAGACAACAGTTAACCAAGTGGAGATGATAGTTAATCAGACGATGATTTTTTTTATATTTAAGGATATGTTTTCTTCCCAAATGTGTCCTTCAACTTGCAAACACAAGAAAAATACCTTGTAACTCACTCAAACAACAACAAACGTTAGATTGTTAGTTTGTAAAAATAAAAAATTGATTGAAATGGATGAATAAATGACCCATAGTGGGGTCCCACCGGGCGTGCCAGAATGTATATGAGAAATAAGAATGCAAGAAAAATTAAATTAAGAAATGAAAAGCATTTACAAACTTATTAAACATAACATAAAGTGAGACAAAGAGAAAACAACTCAAATGAGAATATGAGCCATTAAAGGGCTCTCTCAATGAGATTGTTCTCTTGTTTTAGGGATGTGTCTATTTGTTTGGATTTGGTATGTATGCTCAAATACTCAAAATAGCTTCAATGGAGGATTTGGATTTTGGATGTGGATATATGGTAGTTGATGTGAAACTTGCTCTCAAAACGACATTATGACTTTACTTCATGATCAAAATGACATTACTTTGTTACTATGGGTGATTGTGTTAAAATAGCTTGGGAGAGTATTCCTTAAATAGACGAAGGGCTTGAGGGATCAAGGGATAGGATGCAAGGATGGGAGAAAGCTTATGGAAGGTTTAAATTGAACGAGAGGAGAGCACATGGATTGTGCTTCCTTACAGCCAATCAAAGAGTGACACATGTCACAAGGTCATTGGTTAGAGCAAGAGGGGTTGAGGGGTCAACAAAAGAGGCTCAAAGCTCATAAAGACCCTCATAATGGCTTGCAAGAGCAATGAATGGGCTTGTAAGAGTCATTTATGGCTTTGTGGACTTCATAAAGTTTTATGGTTGGGATATTTGTGAGAGAGTTGAGATATTTTGACTTGGGTTGGATTAAGAAAGTCTTAAGCTTGACTTAGGAATGTGCAAATGATTAAGGCTTGGATTAGGCTTGGGTTAAGATTAGATTAGGCTTGTTAGAGATGGGCAAGTGGATGACATTTATGAGGGTCGGTGAGTTAGTAGCTAAGCTTGGTTAGCATGGGTGGATGGGGTGGATTAGGCTAAATGGGAGATTAGAGATAGGCTTAGGATAAGGATGAAAACTTTTTAGAAGAGTCTAGAACTTCTTAGGATGAGGATAAATAAGGTTTTTAGGAAATAAATAAAGTTTTATTTATTTCAAGGGTTTGGGTTGAGGAGATATTTATTAAAATATTTTTAATAAACATGAGGATTAATATTTAATTTTAATTAAATATTTTGAGCTGGGATTAGGGGTATGAAATGATGGGATTAGCCTTTAATCGAAATTAAAGAAGGATTAAAAGATTTTAGAAGAGGTTAGTGGTCTTAAGAAAATTGGCCAAGTTTTAGGCAAAAAATAAATAAATTATTTATTTTGCGATTTTTTGTCAATTTATTAACTAAATAATTAATAAATAAGAAAATAATGTTTAAATAAGATTTAAACATTTTTGGGAGGGATTCCTTAATTAAATATTTTTTAATTAAGATAAAGAGATTTAATGGCATAAAAATAAATTAATTAATTAATTGATGATGATGTCATCAGGGACTTTTTCAGAAAATAAAAATACTTTATTTTCTAAAAGATTTTTAGGTGTCTACAGCTGCATTATTGAAAAGTCAAAAGATTCACCAAATCGGTAATGATAAGTTTTTTATATTGAATTATGTGAACTAGTTGGATGATAAGGATGATGAGCTGGTGTCACAGAGTTTTATGCAAGCCAATTCAAGGTGAATACAGATGGATTTATCTCAATGTTTCTAGAAGAAACAATTTGGAGGGAAAACAATATTGTTTTCTCAAGTAAATTCAAGTTAATGAGTGGGAAATGAAGAACAAAACTTCTTTTTAAGGAGTTACAGGTCAAAGATCAGATTAGAAGTGAGAATAGTCAAGGTGTGAAGAAGCCAAGAGAAGGCTAGTGTGAAGTGTCAAAAAAGGACACAATGAGAAGGAATAGAGCATCAAGTCTCTAGTTTGATCAAGTGACCATAGTGTGATAGTTGCATTGGCATAACGAGTTGAAGGACTCAAGGAGACAAATCTCGAAGGGTGAACAAGTTGTCTAAACTGTAAGGAAGGAAAGCCAAGCAAAGAAAAAGATCTGAAGAGAGATCTAAAATCTGCAAGGTTTGAGTTGCAATTAGTATCAGGTCAAAGCTTTCTAATACTCTCTTACCATTGTATTAGACATTGAAATCCTATGTTAATAGGTTAGCTTAACAGCTAGGTTGGTGAAGCCTTTGAGAAGGTGATTGAAAGTCCCATGGAGTTGGATGGGCCTAATAACCTTATGTAAATCCTTTAACAGGGTGACATTCCAAGTTGAATGTTCCCAAGTCCTCTAACAAGGCACACTCCTAACAGGGTGTTGAAATTCTTTGATAGGGTCACATTTGATAGTGTGTTGTAGCCTTTAATAGGGCATCACTTTAGAAGGGTGAAAAAGAAGGTAGCATGTTACTGGTGGTTTTCCCAAATTGGGTTCGCACATAAATCTTTGTGTTATGTGTTGAATCTATGTGTTTCATCATTGCATGTTGATTTACAATAGCTTGCTAAGATAAAGGTTAAAGCTTGGAAGAATAGTAACATATATGAGTCTACTATAGTTTCATTAAAAGTTTGAATTGGACATTATTGGACCTTGAATAACTGATTCACCCCTCCTCTCAGTTATTCTAAAGAATTCTAGCAGTAATAAGTAATCTTACTACTACTGAAATTCAAGCCCTTATCCCTCAACTTCAGGAAGATAAGCATTTTGGCCAGATTGGTAAAGAATGGAGTAACAAGCTTAAATCAGAGAGGTTCTCTATTATAGAAAAAATTAAAAATGTTATCTTGAGACTAGAAATAGAGAGAAATAACATTTTATCTGATAGGAATACCCTGGCCGCGGAGAGGACTAAAAGTGATGATTGTGCATCTTGTTGAAGATGATTATTCAAATGAAGTCAAAGGAAGTTGTCAAAGATAAAAAATTTCCCAAAGGAGATGAGTCTCTATTTGAGTGGTTGCAAAGCATACAGTTCAAGTCAGAAATGATCTTGGAGGCAGAGAAAGGTCTAAAGGAAACTGAAGAGAAGGTAAAGAAAGATAAAGATAGAGACTATGAACTTCTAAAGGGACTACACACATATTTACAAACTAGTGGGCAAGGAAAAGGAGTAATTGGAGTCACTGTCATGCAAAATAATTTCTCCAATTTTATAGATAGCCCAACAAGCATATCTTCAGGGCACTAGAATAGAGTGGCTAAACTTCAGAGACTTGGCAGATGCATACATGTAGATATGGAGGAATTGCAAGATAGACTATATGTCATCAAAGATTTGGCTAGGGAACACTTGAGATGACTCTTGAGATATACTAATGCTCATGTACAGAGACATGAATAGCTGATTCTAATTATTTTTGCTGCCAAAGCCTATAGTCAAAAGTTAGAGAAAGGAAAGAAGGCGAAGTGATTTATATTCTACCCTTTCCATTTTTATTTTGTAATCTCTGTAATGGAAAACATGGCTCTTTTCCATTGTTGGTGTAAATAATTATTTACTATTTAAACTTACTTAAGTTTACTTAGGTTAATGCATATTTTATTATTTATTTATTAGTCACCTAGGAGTATGCGTGCTCTTGTGAGCTGTCATGTTGACAACACAAGAGTTTGCACTCTAATTATGCACATGTTGTCTACACTTAGGAGTAAGTACATTATTTGAGCACATGGTGTATACAACATTTTGGACACCTCATCATGCTTATCTTCTTATTGTGGAAGACATGTGCTTAGTTGTTATGGTTATCTCCTAATTCTTTCTAAACGCATTCTAGATGCATCTTAGAGGCCTTTATATACAGGCCCTCCTAGTGTGTATGTACATTCTTCTACAAGATTTTGATAATAGTAAGCATTCTTATATTGATCATACTCTTTGGTCTACTGTGTGCTTGTGGTTGTGCTCCTTGATTTTGGGTGAATTTTTCTCTAAGGCAAATTCTTACATGGTATCAAAGCTATACCAAATTCTTACATGATATCAGAGCTCAGGGAGATTCTCTACACATAGTCATTTGAGACCATTATTACTTCTGCACCTCAACTTGAATTTGGAGAATCTGTAGAAATTGGGAATGTCTAGAGAAAATTAGACCTCGTCATTGCATCTGAAACATCGATTCGATGCAAATTGACTATAAATTTGCCTATGTTGGGCAAAACTTGAGGCAATTTTTTTTTGCAAACCAACAACCTGAAGGCCCAATTTGCGAAATTGGTATGATCATTTCAAATTTATACATTTAATTTTTAGATCTTCATTTTTTTCATCTAATTTTTTTCATAAAATTGGCCATCAAGCCTATAGGAGAGATATTTTGCTGGTGAAGATTGAAGCTTGCTAGTGCAAATTAAATATTTGCATCGTATTCAAAAGGTAAAAAAACCCAAATCAAATTTGGTTTCATCCAAGTCGGACATCTAAGGAAAAATCTAGAGCTATTTAATTTTTGGAGGCGCGGCGGCAATTCAGGAAAAATAATAATAGTAGCGATTTTCAAATAGCGATATCTTCCTCATAGGAACTCCTTTTTGCGAGCAATTTTTTTTTGTTTTGGGGTAGAATTTCATGATCTACACATTGGTGTAGGTGGTTTGAGATCTATATACCTGAATTTTTCTACAAGTCACAAATCTCAATTTTTGCCACTTCAAATGCTTGGTACAAGCTCATCTGGACACATAATCAGGTTCTGTTTTTTTTTAAAGTGAATTTTTTTTGTCTATTTTATAGGTTCTATGGATAGAAATACTACTTTTAAAAATAGGCCCTAAATTGGCATGTAGCTATTGCACTAAGTGCAAAATCATACATTAGGGGGGGTTGATTGATTATTTCTATATTTTTGGGGGTGCATACATTCATTTATCTCATGGGGGCTTGTCACATATGTCAATATGGTATAAGACCGAAGTTGACACCAAGGAACTATTAGAAATGGAGTGCCCTAATCATTGCTCATCTAAGAGAACATCAGGAAGTGATTCCTTCTCTTTGCTCGAAGATACCACCTTCATTCAAATATCTTTCTAAGATTCTAAACTTTATGTATAACAACATGAGTATTGAATCCTTTGCTCCTCTTCTTATGGAAAGTTTTTCTCATGATGTTTGGATGGCTCTTTAGGAAGCATATGGAGATCCATGTGTTCCTCCATTTCTAGAGGACATTCTACATCTAGTCACTTTAGTTGAGATCTCACCTCCTGATTCTCTTGTTGATTCCATTGATCTAGTTCCAGCCACAGATGCTTTGGATTCAGTGTAGTAGGACCCTTGATGTCTTCCTACTTCACCTTCATGCCTCAACTTGCTTCTCACCCTTGTAGTCCTATTCATGGAGTCTCACATTGAAGATGTGGGAGACACTATTAATGATATTTGTCTTCTCTTTGAGGCAAATTCTTCATTTATTTTCACAGTGATAGATTCATGTACTTTAGCACAATAGGGTACACTATGTCATCTAGTTCTAGCCTTAGGTGATGACTTCTTGACTAACATTTCAGGTTTGTTCATCAAGTCACACACAACAGATTTGGAGGACTTCTTTGATGATATTCAACTTCTCTTTAATGAGGATGATCCTTCTCTAGTTGTTGTGAGGGTCCACTTTGACCCTCATGTCCATTCTCTACATGATCGGTCTCTACAGGCTGATGTGATTATGGATACTTATGTACAACAGTTGCAAGAGGTTTCTTTATCATTTGAGGAGACTGTTGGTTCTTTGAGACAAGTTCTAGATGGATCCTTGCTCGATGTGCACATATTCTTTTCAGTAGTCTTGGATGAAGCAACCATCAACATCGACACAAGGACACTTGAACAAGTTTCAGAGATACCTTTTATCATTGAGATTATTTCCACACATAGGGTAAGCATCTCACCTGTACCCTTTCAATTGTTTCTTCCAAAGGGGAGGAACATTATACAACGGTCATGGATCAGCTTCTATATTGGAGCATTTCTCACTAATTGGCACACTACCTTTAGTGGGGGGGACTACCTTGTCTCCTTCTTCTCCTTTTTTGGTGGGGGCTTTTTCCTCTTCGGGGTTTTGTCCTTCTCCTAATTCTCTATTGTATATATTTGATGTATGTCATAATGGGGGGTCTTGATTACTCCATCCATCCGTACATCATGTGTGTTTTTCACCTCTTTTTTGGGGGTGGGTTTTTTCCATGAGGTTTTCTCTCTTTCTCTACTTTATGAGAGATTGTATATCATTGAGTACATGGGTACCTAACATGGCCTAGTAGCCGAGACCCATTTTTCATTTCATCCTAGATCATGTAAGCTTAAGGGAATTCCCCTAAGTTTCACTTAAGGGGGGGTGTTGGTGTAAATAAGTATTTACTATTTATACTTACTTAAGTTTACTTAGGTTAATGCATATTTTACTATTTATTTATTTATTAGTCACCGAGAAGTATGCGTACTCTTGTGAGTTATCATGTTGACAACACAAGAGTTTGCACTCTAATTATGCAAATGTTGTCTACACTTGGGAGTTAGCACATAATTGAGCACATAGTGTCTACAACATTTTAGACACCTCATCATGCTTTGTTGGAAATAATCTAGACTTGCTAAGTTATTGAGAGGGGAGGGGTGAATCAGTAACTTCAAAATCTTTTCATTAATTCAACACTTAACAATATAAATCATTCACCATTGATTTATCTACTTTACTGCATACATAAGAAATTGAAAGATAAACATACATAACACATGGAACACAGAATTTGGTGACCCAAAAACCTTCCAAATAGAAAGTAAAAATGGGGTGGGGATGATACCAACAAAAATTCACTACTACAGCATAAAGTTGGTCGGTTAAGGCTTACAGTGACCACTTCTAGTGATCTACCATGTTAGGAGCATATAGGATTGCTAGGTTCACCTTGTTAGAGGATTTTACAAACATACAATGAAGTATGCACTCTGTTAGGAGATTTATATAAAGACTGTTAAGTCTACCTTGTTAAAGGATTCAGAACTTATTCACCTATTAGGATGAAATAGGGGATCTTATTTACAACCTTGATTACTAATAAGATCCTTGAAGTACTGATCACCTTACGTGATAGATAAATCTTTTTCGCTCCTTTATTGACCTTGATGAATTCCTTGCCCTATTGTTGATACAAATTCACATGCAATCGTCACAATCCTTCATACATTCATTACTCAATAATAAATTGGTATGATACAATACATCAGATATATGCCATTCCAACTCTTACAGTTACAAGGTCAACTAAAACACAAGTAGACAAAATATTACTGAATTAGCCCAATAGTAGACAACTCGGTTCTGTAAGCTGACTTGGTGACCTTCTGATACTTGGCATCCACTGCATTACTCAACATTGTCATGCACTCAGTAGAAGTAGAGGCCCGGTCCATACTAATCACACAATGTAGCTTTGAACTCAATGACCATTGGTGACTCAGTAGATATAGTGTCACTTGGCAAATACTGATCACTAAGTTTACCTTGCTACACTTGGTAAACATTACTCTTCCATCACTCATTTTATACTGGCTTCTCATCACACAAATTGATTGTTCAATAAACACTGCAAAGCTTGGTAATAACTGGAGTGCTCATTGATAACTATTGGACTTTACATTGTTTGTATTCACTCAATAGCCTCTGAAATGCTTGGTGTGAACTACAAAACTTGGTTAACACTAGAATGCTTAGTAGATACTGAAAAACTGAATGATGAGCTCGGTAGCCTTACAGAATTGAATAAGTGTTGTCACTAATGGCAAATATAACTTAATGCCAACAATCTTCCCCTTTGGAATTAGTGACAAAAACACTTATAAGCCAAAACTTATGTACATATACTGATTTTGATTTTTCAAAATTTATCTTTGTGAAGTTGTTGTATATACATTTACATATATCTCCCTCATACACAAAACATGATGTATATACACAGATACTTAACATACTTATGCACATAGTCTTTCCATCATTTATTCTATACAAATATCTTTGTTCTCTTCTCTTTATACAATATCTCCTTTACTCTACTCTCTCCCCCTTACTCTATTCTCTCCCCCTTTTTGACAGTAATGCCAAAGGGCTATACAAGTTATTTACATAGTAACACCAAAATGAGAGAGAAATTCTGAGTGTACCTTGAGAATAAGAGCAAGTGTCTTATCCAATTATCTTGAAAAATTTTGTAGGTGTGGGGAGCTACCTGAACTTCTGCTAAAAGTTGTATCATGTGATCTACAATAGAGAAGTTATTATCCTAGACCAATGATTTTGAATGTGCAATGTGTTTCTGCATGGTGTCCATGATTAGCAGGATCATATTTTGTATATCTATTAATATAGATCTTATCCTAGCCTCTTCTCTCAGAAGTTCTACTTGCATTTCTGAAAGATACCTCACCTTGATGTGATGTGTTGAGCTTGAACTAGGGTCAAGCTGCAACCTTTGAGTGCTAGCTTGCATATCCTCATCAATCTTATTTATTTTCTCCTTAATTTCCTTAGTAAATTCAGTAACATCACATAACTTTGCAAAAAGTGATGTTACATTAGTAAAAGAATTCTCAATGTTTGCCAAAATTGTAGACATTTCTACCTGATTGATTGCAATGTGCTCAAGCACCTTATTATCAAAAAAAAAAATTTGCCTTCTCAATTAGCTTCTCTTGCCTGGTAGAATCTTCATTCAATTTCTGTATTGCCTCCTCTAGTTGTAGCAAAATGTGTTGAGAGGAATCCACATCAACACCTATAGCCTCTGTTAAGATATTCTTTACACTTTCTATAATCTTGTATTCCCTATCTCTTTCTTCTCTCAATTGCTTCTACCTTTCTTTCTTCTCCAAAAGTTGACTAACTAGTCTCATTTCATCAACTATAGCATTGTCAAAGTCTAACTTGGGAATCTCAATCTCATTATCCAAGTCTATGTCTTCATCAATTTCCTTGCTAGTAATCCAAAGTTTTAGAGGATGCTTGGGTTCTACTTTTGATAGTACTACCTTGGATTTAGAAATAGATACAATAGTTGAGATTGTTGGGCTAGCTGAGAAGACTTGAATTTGACCAACTGAAGGGATACTAACAGGAGTGCTAACCGAATCCAAAATTGAAATGTTTCCCAAAATTGATGTAGCAATTGGAGGAATACTTACATAAGTATTTAAAATTTAAGAACTAACTGGAACAAAAAATGGTGCTAATAATGTTGTAGAAGACAAAACTATGGAATTAGATGTAGCACTTACTATACAAGTTGATGATGCTATTGAAGTAGCTGACTCGGTACCTGAAGAAGATGGTTGTAGCTTGGTAGATGAAGTGTTAGACACTTCCATTGATGATACCTAGAGTTGTAAGGTAGCAAGGGATGATTGAGCTGCTGATGTAGCTGTTGTGCTCACAATCATGCTCGTTGAAGTTGTCTCCACTGAAGATATGGAAAATTTTGGTGGAGAGCAAGGAAGGGATGCTATAACCTCTGTAGAAATCCTCATAGGATCTTCTTCTTCCTGATTGTCTTCCTCTTCAGCTTCTTCCTCCTTTTCTTCTTCTCTATCCTTCATCAGATCTTGCATCTCCTCAGTAGTGACTATGATTGAAGGAGTGTTATCTTCTTCATCATCATCCTTGTCACTTTTATCATTTTTGATCTCCTATGGATCCTCGATAGGATTGTCTAGATGGTAGACATCTCTCGAAACTCTTGAAACATCAAACACAGAATTTGGTGACCCATAAACCTTCCAAATAGAAGGTAAAATTGGGGTGGGGATGATACCCACAAAACTTCACTACTGCAGCATAAAGTTGGTCGGTTAAGGCTTACATTAACCACTTTTGGTGATCTACCGTGTTAGGAGCATATAGGACTACTAGGTCCACCTTGTTAGAGGATTTTACAAACATACAATGAAGTATGCACTTTGTTAAGAGATTTATACAAAGACTATTAAGTCTACCTTGTTAAAGGATTTAGAACTAATTCACCTCTTAGGATGAAATAGGGGATCTTACTTATAACCTTGATTGATGATTAGATCCTTAAAGTATTGATCACCTCATGTGATAGATAAATCTTTTTTACTCTTGTATTGACCTTGTTGAATTCCTTGCCCTATTGTTGATACAAATTCACATGCAATCCTTGCAATCCTTCATACATTCATTACTCAATAATACATTGGTACGATAGAATACATCACATATATACCATTCCAACTCTTACAATTACAAGGTCAGCTAAAACACAAGTAGAAAAAATATTACTGAGTTGGCCCAATAGTTGACAACTCGAGTTCTGTAAGCTGACTTGGTGACCTTTTGATACTCAGTGTCCACTACATTACTCGGCATTGTCATGCACTCAGTAGAAGTAGAGGCCCGATCCATACTAATCACATAACATAGCTTTGAACTCGGTGACCATTGGTGACTCAATAGATATAGTGTCACTTCGTAGATACTGAACACTAAGTTTACCTTGCTACACTCGGTAAACATTACTCTTCCATCACTTAGTTTATACTGGCTTCTCATCACATAGATTGATTTCTCGGTAGACACTGTGAAGCTCGGTAAAAACTAGAGTGCTTGATGATAATTGCTGGACTCCACATTGTTTGTATTCACTCGGTAGCCTCTGAAATGCTCGATGTGAACTACAAAACTTGGTTAACACTGGAATGCTTGGTAGATACTAGAAACTGAATGATGAGCTCGGTAGCCTTACAGAATTGAATAAGTGTTGTCACTAATGGGAAATATAACTTAATGCTAACATTCTTATCTTCTTATTGTGGAAGATATGTGGTTAGTCATGCTTATCTCCTAGTTCTTTCTAGACACATTCTAGATGCATCTTAGAGGCCTTTATATATAGGCTCTCCTAGTGTGCATGTACATGCTTCTACAACTTCTGATAATAGTAAGCATTCTCATATTGATCACACTCTTTGTTCTACTGTGTGCTTGTGGTTGTGCTCCTTGATCTTGGGTGAATTTTGCTCTAAGGAAAATTCTTACATGGTATCAGAGCTATACCAAATTCTTATAGCCATTTGTCAATTTTGAGAAGATGAACTGGTTAAGCTTCCTTTGTAATAATCATCTCAGAATCTTATATGTATGATAACAAAAGATAAATAAAAGGCCAGCTAATTTTTGGTGTGAATTACTTGATGTTGCAAATTCAATTGAATGGTATTTTGTATAAATTATTTTTTGTTCCATTTCTATTAGTTGTTAATCACATGTTTTCTCTTTTATCTAAAGTGAAGCAAGGAACGAACGAAGTTTCATTCCCTTGTTTCGAAGTAGTGAACGAATGTGATAAGTAGTGTCATCATATGTTCAAAGAGAAATCTCTCAGATTTTTTTCCCTTTACTTAATCTTTCTTTCTCTGTAACTTAGATTCTAACTAAATTAGTTTAGTATTAGTTGTTATGCCATTTTGAGTCATTAAGCTTTGTGAGTTCATAAGATATGTGGGTTCATGAACTTAATCAATTCTTTATAAATCACTTTTTGCCTAACTTAGATCCTGTTTAGGCCTGGCTCAGCTTACCTCTCCTATTCTCAGGTCAAGAACACACCCCATATAATTTTAAGGAACAAAACATAATTCATTGCAAATCTACAATAGGGAGTTGTACCTATTAATTCAGAGAAAATTTAGCCTTTTTAGAAGCAACTTTTCAACTGTTTGTAATTAGATATTGTTCATAGTTTGGGCATTTAAGAGTCAGAATCAGAAAGAACAAATCTGTTTACCAACAATATTTAGACCATTGATGAACATGCCCCCATTATCTCTCAGTTGGTGCAAATTGTTCAAAAAGTCAACACAAAAGATATTCAAGCAAATGAAAAATTAATGGCATGGTCTGAGAAGATATTTGAAAAGAGATTATTTCCCCTCCTTACACAAAGCCTATTCTTCTTTTAGAGTTATACCATGTGGAAAAATATCTACAATATCTAGTAAAGGTTTTTACTCATCACCAACCCCCATGTAGTCTCATAAACAGGATTAAGACCTCTCAAACCTACCCACACCTAAAAGTATGTATTCATGTAAGCAAGTTTAAGAGTGGTGCCACTATACATAATAATCAACATGTTTGTCTCTTGATTATTTCAAGGAGAACATAGATGAAGCTCATGCGTATTTAAAGTCTTTGGCTCAAGGTATTATATTGATTATATTGAGGTGGAATCATTAGTGATAGCATTTTATCAGTTGGATCATTCCTAGGAGATTTTTTCCTCAACCTATAAACCCTATGAAGGTAAAGCAAAAAATGAGATCAAAGACAAGGGTCAAGATTTTTGATTCTCCCAAAAGGAGAAGAGCATACTTTCCTACCAAGTCACTTCACACCGGAAGTGTTAGAAACAATAGTCCACCAAGATAACTAGGGGATGGGGGTGAATCAGTTATCTGACAATTAAAACATTTATCTTTTTAAAATAAACCTAACCATTCACCAAAGTAAACAACAACCATAATAAGATGCACATAGACAATTACACCAGATATGTTAACTAATCCTTAATTAGAGGGAAAACCCCAGTGGGAATGATGCCCAAAAGATGATGTACTAATATAAATATTTCTTGTTAGAGGATGAACCCTATTAGGTTTTTATTACAAAATTTAGTGCATATGAGTCCCTATTAGGAGACTTTGGATTCTTGTTGGGAGATTCCAACCCTATTAGGAGCTTTGCCAATCTTGTTAGGAGTTGTAGTACAATGTATGCAAGAAGATTTCACTTTCCAAGCATCCAATTTCAACTACAAGAAGTGCTCACTTCTCAAACATGCAATTTATTGTTATGTTCTTCTTTCCTTTATTTTGTCAACCAAACCAACCACTTTTAGACCTTATAGACTAGGTCACGAACCTCAAATGCAAATATCAAACTTCAGATCACTCAGTAAAACCTCGACAATGAAGTTTCCTTCACTTACGCTCTACTCTTCTCAACTTCCTTGTCATATCCCTATTTTGAGATAGAATTGGAATACTAATTATGTTAGACAATGTTGATAAATAAATAATGATAATAGAGTTATATTAAAACTAATACTAAAATAAAAAATAGGAGATAATTATTATTTAATCTATATTATCAATGAAATCATATTTAGTATGATATTTTAAATAATTACAAAATAATAAAATCAAAATGAATATATAAAGAAATTAAATTAAACACAAGAGACAATATTGTAGAAAGTATGTTAACTTTCTAAATAGAAGTAAATGATATATTAATAATAAACACAAATAAGTAAGCAAATAAATAATATAACATAGAATAATATAAATTAACTAAATATAGTGAGAAGTCAAGAGATGTTTAACAAATAGACATGACTCTTTAAAATTAAGATATAAAAGGGAAGAGAGTTTATTTCAGAGAGGAGAAAAAGAGAAGGAGAAGATAGAAGTTCAAAAAGAAAAAATGGAAGAAGAAAATAAGGAAGTGACTTTTTGAAAAGGTATCAATGATATTCAAAGGATGTAAACCTTGGAAAGGGTCATAATTATGAACAATTGTGACTCTTCAAAAATGTTGTAACAATATAGGATCTTTCCCAAAGGATTTTAGTTATGGAGTGTTATGACTTTTTGAAAGGATTGTAACTATGAAGTTTTGTGACTTTTGAAAGGATTTGTATTATGAAAGGTTGTGACTCTTGGAAAAGAAGAAACAAAAAAGTATTATTTTTATCCTATCCTTATAATTAGAAAAAGGGAGAATTTTAGAAAGTAAATATAGAGTTGAGACAATCTAGAAGGACTAATTCATTGGAGGGTCAACTAATGATAGAGCCACATGGACCAAGCAAAAAGAAAGGTAAGAAAGGTATTTTTATGGATTATATTTATTTAATTATGTTTATAGATTTATTTATATTAATGAATCATACTCGTGGATAATTTATGTATATGTAAAGATGTAATTTGAAATGGATAACACACATGGCTTAATAGTTAAAGATTTAAGATCAAGAGAGTCCCTTTTGAGGGAAGTGAGTGATCTTAATATGGTTAATTGTTTAAGATCAAGAGTGTCCTTTTGGGAAGAGAGCAATCTTAATAGCTTAATATCAAGAGAGTCCCATTAGGAAGAGAGTGGTCTTAATTCGGTTATAAGGCTAGAATATTTCATGGATGTTAACGTATCCGTATGTGTCAAGGGCCCTAGGTAGAGAAAGTATCTTCTAGGAAGGACCTTAAAGGGAGCACTTCATAGAAGATGGAGAAGTGACCAAGGATCTAGGGATCCTCAAAAGGGTTATTGATCCTAATGTGGAGACATCTTTAAGGTTGGGTTAAGATATTAAGATAAAGGATAGAATAATGAAATATATTTTATTAATGTATAAATGCTAACATTGGTTTTGCATATATTATTGTCTTTGCTAGTGGGGACACTACACTCGCATTCTGCTCTCTCTACTACTTATAATTCCATACAATATCATTCAATACTATTCTACATGATAAAGGAAAATTTCCTTCCTTTATATCGAGTCCATAAAACAATTTCCTCAGTCAGCTGTTAGATCTTCTCAATTTATCATTATAGGACCACATTAAGAACATGTTACACTTAGCGATAACAATAATCTTCTACCTTGCAACTTGAATATCTTTCTGCACATGTAATATTATGACGAGTGAACTTAGCCATGTGATCACCAACATGTCTTCTTCACATCCTCAACCTTGATTCTCAAAATAATAACTTTGCTAAGAGATATAACAAGTTTGCTAGAACATGCCTCTCTAAACTCTATCTTAGAACAGACATCACCAAAACTTACATAACTTCTTCTAGACCTATCATTTCTTCTTCTGATATTAACTGCATATACCAGATACTCGAACATATCTCCCACAACCTTAGATAGTTAGAATACTCAACTAGCCATCTGTACCAACTTGATCTTTCTATTGTTCTTTTGTCGGATACCATAGAAGACTGTTATGTTGACATCAATGACAAACTCAGTCATGAATGTAACATATAATCATAGTAACATATCCACAATACTCCCCCGCAGGAATATCATTAGCATTCATACTTTCAACAATCTCTCAACAAAAAGTTCATTCCAAAAATAAGTGTGCTTAGATGTTCAAGTGCACCCTACGATATGAGTTTTCATTATTTCACTTTGACTACAGGAACCTGCAATTAGTAGTTCGATGATGACTCTTTGACAGAAGTAAACTTGCAAGATAGACAATCAAAATGAAAACCCTATAATAAACACTATTACTATCATAAAAAGTTTCTACAAATCACTAGAAACTAGAAAGAATTATGAAAAATCCAAAAAAAAAAATACAACTTAAAGGAGAAAACATTCTTTGTTTTTAGTGCAATATAATAAAGAGGTGCAACCTTTGACTAGTTTATCGAACGACACAACTCATGATCCATCTGCTCTCAATTTTCAGAAGTTCCCAAAGGAGTGTGTACTTTGAGTTGAGTTCATTTCTTTAATTATTGAATTTAGAAATTCACTTTGTGTGCGTAGATTAAAAGATGGTTTTATTTAATTAATTAAAGGGAAAGGTTCTTTTAATTAAATAATAAATAGAGTTAGGTAGTCAAACTTTAGGGTATAATTGATTTTTTGATTAAATGATGATTTAATTGTGCAATGCTATTTTTTAAATGTATATATAGGTTTAATATTGATTTAATTTGATTATTTTAGAACTAACACACGTAGTTTACTAGATAAAAAAAATAGGCAATTATCGTGGACATTTGGACAAAAATGCTATCACAATCATGAATTTGAAACATGCATCTTTTAACATGTGGCCTACTATTGGTATCTCTAATTATTATTGTCTATTAGTGTCAAACACTTAGTCATATACTAGGCAGAGTTAGAAAGTCGTCACTGTGACTGAGCTACTCTATCTAGGTCGAGTCATGATATGGATGTGAATATAAACATGTATATACCAAGCTCTATAGGAGCCAATCAAGTATTTGGTCGTCGAGTATTTTCAATGTAAGTTGTGTCTAATGTTAACTAAGTAGTTCAAGCACATTGATGCTAAAATACACAGAAGGTGTTGAGCATAGTAGAGACTGAGCATCATTAATATATATAGTGAGTGTCGAGTATTAGAGATAGTAAGTGTTGAGCAATGCAAAATTTATATTCAAGTCAAGAATGATACAAAATTTGAGATAAACTATTTCAAGATGACATGGATAAGATATTTAATATTTGTAGAGGTTGTTATAGAGACTTTTTATAGTTTTAAGACGTGGAACACAAATCCCTATGTTATGTGATGAATGAATAAGATGGAGAGGTGAAACAAGGAAGCATCTAGAAAACTCTTTATGAAATCTTAATTAGGGCTTTGTATGGTGAAGTGTATGGTGATACAAAGGAGAAAACAAGCTATTTATATGATCCATGTGTGAATGTGTGAACATTGCAAAACAGGTAAAGAGTTTTGTTACTCTAGAACAAAGCAAGCGACTTAGTCAAAGTAGTGAAGAGCAGAAAAGCTATATCAGATCAAAGATCAGATCAGGCTGAAAAGAGGAGATCCAATAACAACTTATCAGAGTAGATTGAGGATTAGGTACTGAATCAATTTTAACATATTGAGTCAAGGTAAATCTCTTAATAGAGTGGTCTCAACAAATCTTTATAAATATCCTAATAGATTCCTTACTTCGTTGTAAGTCTAAAATCTTCTAATAGGGTGAGATCTAACAGTCTCAAAATATTTTAACAAGGAAGACCCCTCATAGGGTAGATCATTGGATATGGTCAAAACATTGCAACCCTAACAAGTTAGCCTTATTACTATAGTAGAGAAGATTCTTGGGTGTCATCCCCAACCTAGTTTACTTTCACCTTGGAGGGTTTCTAGGTAACCAAATCTTGTGTTATGTATTTTCATTTCATGTATGTGATAGATTATATCTACATGTTGTAGCAAGTTTACTTTTACAAGTTTTGCATGCATAAGATATTGATTATGAAATGGTAAATGTGGTGAATGCACTAAGTATATTGTGGAAAGTAAAAAGCATTTAAGATCTTGGTTCACCCAATCCCCCCCACCACCCCTCTTAATATCTTTGTTTCCAAGAAGACTTCCAACAACCTAAAAACTAGATCAAAATTAGGTAAATCATAATTGAAACCTAGACAAGCCCTAATTTGGCACTTAGAACAAAATGGAACTTTCTAAATGTTTGCTTAGTTCAAAGACACTGTCTATCAAGTTCACTCGAGCACAAAGAGAAGTTCATAGAAGATTGAGTGTTAAGCGAGTTCACTCGGTTAATGAAGGAAAATTTGGATGGAACCAGTGTTAATTGAAACTCACTCAATTACCAAAGGAACTTTGTGAAGACGCAATGTTAACCAAGTTCACTTGGTTAACATAGGAAAATTATTTCTAAGTTAGTGTCTATCGAGCAAGGTTGGCTAACGAAGGATTTTCTCATTTTGGTATATTGAATGTAATAGATTGGTTTGTTTGTTCTAGCGTACTGAGGAGATGAATATTAATTATTCTAAGTTGTATTCAAGCTAACTTGACAATGTGTAAGATATAAATATAAGGTCAAGTTGAGGATTGAGTGTGTGAAAGTGAATAGAATATTTGAAGATGCTTAGAGGAAGTGAATTGGAAGGATAAGTAGAATATCCTTGAGGAGCTACAAAGATATATTTGATCAGAAAGGATCAAGTGTACAAGCTAAAATTGAGATCAATAATCAACAATTTAGTTGCATTAGAAATAAAGTCATCTCATTGTTACTCTCTAACCACTGTAGCAGTGCTCTAAATCTCTTAACAAAGTTGGCTTAATAGCTATTTGTAAATCCTCTAACAAGGTGGCATTTCTAGATTGAAGTGTCTAAAGACCTCTAACAAGGCCACCTAATAGGGTGATTAAATTCTCTAATAGGGTCACACCTAATAGTGTGCTTTTTAATCTTTAACAAAGTTGGCTCCTAACAGGGCTCACTTTAGAAGAGTGAAAATGAGTAACTAGTTGCAATTGGTGGTTTTTCCCAAATTGGGTTTCTATGTTAAATCTTGGTGTCACTTGTGTTCATGCTATTTATTTTATGTGTATGCAACTAAGTTAAGTGAGGTTAATCATAGATAATATCTTAATATTTACATGTTAATCATTTGTTGAGTTATAAATGCTATTTCAGTGCTTATCAAGTTACAACAATTGCTAGTGTAAACCAAGTGCCTATGTGTTTGTCGAGCATCAATATTTTCGGTGAAGTTTGTGTTTTGTGTTAACATCTAAGAGATTTGGGATTTATTTTAGTGGTAATTGATTCACCCCTTTCCTCTTAGTCACTCCTCTTATATTTCCAACAATTGGTATCAGAGCTTCTTCGTGCTTGCTGAGAAGGTTTCAAGGACCTAAGCTAAAGATCAAGATGTCTTATAGAAGGGTGATCCCAAAGTTGAACAAGGATAACTTCAAGGCATTGAAGGAACTCATGAAGCTATACATGGAAACCATTGGAGATTGGGGCCAAAGTATCTAGACACAAAATACACAACACCTACTGGAACTATGACTGTTGAAAAAATTGTAGAAAAGAAGAGTCATAACATCATGATGATTGTTATTTCTTCATCTCTCAACTATGCCGAATTTGATGAGGTCAAAGATTATGGAACTAATTATGAAATGTGGATCAAGTTGAAAGCCATCTATGGAGGAGATGATAATATAAGAAGAGTTAAAGCTAAAAGTCTCAAAGGACAATTTGATCAAATAAAGATGAGAGAAGATGAGAACATTGCAAAGTATAATGATAGAATCAAAGCCAGTGTTTCTGCTATCAAAGCTTCAAGAGGAAACATTGAAGATGAAATAGTGGTAAGTTTCTTAGAACACTTCTTCCTATATATGCAATCAGAGTATCAACAATTCAAGAAATGAGATGAAATCCAAAGAATGATATAACATTAGATGTAGTAGTTGGAAGATTGACAACATTTGAGCTAGATAACTATGATAATTATGTTCCTAGTTCTAACAATCTTGAGTCTACATTTGAAGCCATGTTATCACTCAAAAAATCCAAAAAGTCAAAATCCAAACAATCTAAAAGTGAAGAGGAAGATAGTTCTAATAGTATCTTGAAACTATTGAGGCATTGCTCGCAAGAAGGTATCCCAAAGGCAAAGGAAAGTACAAAGGTAAAATTCCCTTGATCTATTTCTCTTGTGAAGAAGTTGGATGCATTGCTGCAAGATGTTCAAATAGAGAAGACAAAGATGAAAAGAAGCACATCAAGTAAAAATGCAAGAAGGATTTCAAGAACTACAAAGACTACAAGGACAATGTATGTTAGAAGACACCATGCACCTGATCAAATCATTAGAGACAAGTTAGATGGAATAATGACAAGAAACTAATTGAAAGGTACATGTTTGCTTGCTGAATTTGAACCTAGATCAGTTAAAGATGCTTTGGATAATGAAAGTTGGATTGAAGCTATGAATTAAGACATATAAAAAATAGAGAGGAATAAGACCTAGACTCTTGTTCCTAGACCCAAGGATAAAAATGTAATTGACTATAAATGGGTTTTAAAAAATAAACTGAATGAAGATGGAGAAGTTTCCAGAAACAAAGCAAGGTTAGTATGTAAAGGCTATTCTAAAGAAGGTATTGATTATTGTGAAACTTTTGCTCTTGTTTCAAGATTATAAGGTGTTAGAACTTTACTTGCTTATGCTACATGTAAAGGATTTAAATTTTATCAAATGGATGTGAAATCTACATTCTTGAATAGAATTCTTGAAGAGCAGGTTTACATAGAACAACTAGAAGGCTTTGTAGATCTTGATAAGAAGGATATGTTTTGTAAACTACACAAGGCATTATATGGACTCAAGAAAACTCCCAGAGCTTGGTATGAAAGACTTCATAACTACTTGATAAAGATTGGATTCCAAAGAACAAATGATAATAGTAGCCTGCATATCAAAGAAGGACTAGACAAGAAAATTGTATTAGTAGAAATCTTTGTAGATGACACATTGTTGATAGGAAATGATGACTTATGTAGAGCATTTCCAGAATATATGAGTAAAGAAATTGGGATATCCATATTTGGAGAGATAAAATTCTTTGTTGGATTCCAGATCCAATAGAAGAAAGTTGGTATCTACATTACTCAATCCAAGTATATCAAGGAGATACTAAAGAAATTTGGAATGGAAGATTCAAGACTAGTTGGAACTCCTATGTCTCTTGGGCATAAGCTTTCCAAGAATTTTGATTCCAAGGAGGTAGATTAGACCACATACAGATAAATGATTGGAAAATTGCAATATGTAGTGTGCACAAGGCCTGATATTGCATTAGCATTTGGTATAGTTGCAAGATTCTCAGCAAATCCTAAAGAAAATCACATGATGGCAATTAAGAGAAGCATGAGGCATCTAAAGGGTGTTGAAGACTATGGATTATGGTACAAGAAAGGAATGGATTATGGTACAAGAAAGGAAGCAATCTAGATTTGAAAGCCTTCATAGATGCTAATTGGGCAGGAAGTGTTGATAATAGGAAGAGCACGAGTGGTGGAGTGTTCTTTCTTGGTAAAAGACCAATATCTTGGACAAGCAAGAAGAAAATTTGTATTTCTCAATCTACAACAGAAGAAAAGTATGTGGCAGCAACAATTAATTGTTCCAATGTTGTTTGGTTCAAGCAATTGTTAGCAGGTATGAAGATAGAGATCAAGGATCCAGTGGTCATCTTCTATGATAACACCAGTGCAATTAATATATCAAAAATCCTGTGATGCATACCAAAACCAAGGACATTGCTATAACATATCATTTTCTGAGAGAATTGGTGCATGATAAAGATGTAAGATTGGAATATGTGAATACTAAAGAACAAATTGCAAACATATTCACTAAGCCATTACCTAAGGATGCATTTTTGTATCTAAGAGGTAAGTTAGGGGTCATTACCCTATATGAAGCTCACTAAAATTAAGTTTAGTGATGCATCAACTAGAGCATGTTGAAGATCAGTCATTTGATTCAGTATTGGAAAGGGCATATTGCATATAAATCAGTACTTGAGGTACATTGATATTCACTGAATATTGTCTTTGGCATAAGATGTCAAAGAGGGAGAATTTGTTGATGTCATATCATAGACATAAATTTTCTAAAGAGAAAGAGTATACATTTCATAGAAATATTATAAAGAAGAGAATGAACTTGGTCTGATATCAAAAAGGTAGAAATTGCTATCAAAAGAAGATGCTTAAGAAATAGTTTTGCTGACAGAGGAAGAAACTAAAGGCAGAGGGAGTTCACATTGATAAAGGGAGTTCTCATGGATGAGAATCATAATGAAACTAAGGATATGTTCCTTACCTTATTCTCGCTCTAAAATTTCATTTTATTATGAAATGTTGTATTGTCATCAACGCCAAAGAGGGAGATTGTTGAATACAATTGGTTTATTGTGTATTGTCTTTGATGTTAGACAAAATGTCACATCTTTGCTAGTTATTGTATGTCAAGCTAACTTGGGTCATAAAAATAGTTTCCTATGTCTGTCGAGCATTCCAAAGTTTGCCTAGTTCAGAAGACAATGTCTATTGAGTTCACTCGGGCGACAAAGAGAAGTTTGTAGAAGATTGAGTGTTTTACCGAGCTCACTCAGTAAATCAAGGAAAAGTTGGATGGAACCAGTGTTAACCAAGCTCACTTAGTTACTAAAGCAAATTTGTGAAGATGTTGTGTTAACCGAGTTCACTTGGTTAACACAAGAAAATTGTTTTTGAGTTAGTGTCTACCAAGAAAGGTCGACTAATTGGCATATTGAATGCAATATATTGGTTTGTTGGTTCTAACGGACTGAGGAGATGAATATTAATTATTCTAAGTTGTATTCAAGATAACTTGAAAATGTGTAAGATATAAATCTAAGGTAAAGTTGAGGATTAAATGTGTGAAAGTGAATAAAAGATTTGAAGATGCTTAGAGGAAGCAAATTAGAAGGATAAGCAAAATATCTACGAGGAGCAGCAAAGATACATTCGATCAGAAAGGATCAAGTATACAAGCCAGAATTGAAATCTGTAATTAACAATTTAGTTGCATCAGAAATTAGGTCTTCACATTGTTACTCTCTAATAGTTGTGATCTAAATTTCTTAATGGAGTTGGCTTAACAACTATTTGTAAATCCTCTAACAAAGTGGCATTTCTAGATTGAAGTGTTTAAATACCTCTAACAAGGCCACTTCTAATAGGGTCACACCTAATAGTGTGTTTTGTAATCTTTAACAGGATTGACTCCTAACAAGGATCACTTCAGAAGAGTGAAAATCAGTAACTAGTTGTAATTGGTGGTTTTTCCCAAATTAGGTTTCTGCATTAAATCTTCGTGTCACTTGTGTTCATGCTATTTATTTTATGTGACTAAAACTAAGTTAAGTAAGGTTAATCACATATAATATCTTAAGATTTACATGTTAAGTATTTGTCAAGTTACAATTGCTATTTCAGTGCTTACCGAGTTACAACAATTGCTAGTGTAAACTAAGTGCCTGTGTGTTTGCTGGGCATCAATATTTTTAGTGAAGTTTGTGTTTTGTGTTGGCATCTAAGGGATCTAAGATTTATTTTAGTAGTAATTGATTCACCCCTCCCCTCTCTCAGTTACTCCTCTTATAGTTCCAACTAAAAGAACCCTAGAAGACAAAATTTTAAGGCCCTAAATTGAGTTCAAGGTTGGGGAATTTACATGAAATCCCTTTATTACACTACCCTACAAACCCTAAGTGACATAAATTAGGGGGGAAAAAGACCCAAATTAACTCACAAAAATGGCAAGACCAACCTATCTGAATAAAATATCGCTTGAATTGATCAAAGAATTCTTTGAAAATACTTCACTCGCGACCAAATCTTCTCATAAATAAAGACTTAGTCATAGAAGCACTCTCAATAATAGCTCTTAATAACTTGGTATTAAAATGGCCTTTGAAATGTCCTATTGTAACTCGTGCATTTAATGCCTCACATGTTCTTTAAGCAATTAAGGCTCAACAGTTTAGGCATTGGCTATCTGATTTGTATAATGCTAAAAAGCAATATAGAGATCAAGACCCTGAGGCCTGACAAAAACTAAGATAAAGGAGGGCATACTATAGGGTCATGAATACAAGAGAAAACCAAAGCAAAGTAAAACACAACAAAACAAAGAAATGTAAAGAAGCAAAAGCAAAAAGAGGGGGCCCAACATTTTTCTAGGTAAAAATGTAGGGATGGGCGTTCAAGGTATACCAATTCACATAGCAATATATAAAAATTCTAATATAAATCACTTAAAAATAGGAGAAATGATCTCACAAAAAATAATTCACTCAAGTGATCCATCTTCTTTGAGCTTCTTGAACACCCTTTTGTAGCCAATGGGTTTTATAACATGGGAAAATTGACAAAGCTCCAAATCTCAGAGTGCTTCAATGTCATAATTTCTTCATCCATGACATTATTTTAAGAATCCTCTCTTTGAAAGTGAGAGCCTATTCTCAAAACTTGGTTCACTATTATTCTTGAACACCCATTTGGAGATAATGGATTTTATATCATTAGATAAACCAAGTCCCAAGTCTTATAGTTCTTCAATATTAGTATCTTTTTAGCCATGAAATTGTTCCAAATTTTTTGTCTTTGAGATTGAGAATTTATTCCATTAAAAAATTGAGTGTAGAAACTAAAGACAAGTGCAATCATTAGTTTCATGAACCTTTAATTGATTTTTGAGCCTAATGTATTTCAGAGCACCTTCACAAATTGAGTTAGTATCATTAAAGGCTAGATCAATCACACACTAATTTTTTTGAACTTGTATCATCAATGACTGAAATTCTCATGAAAATAATATTTTCACCCACCTTTCCTCAAATTAAATTTACCCACACTTTAAATTTATGTGGGTAGCTTAATGTATGAAAAAATAAGAAGATTTTAATCGTTTCAATTTGATGTAAAGGTATTTTTTCCTTTCAATATGTGAGATGATGATGCAATCATTTTCTCAAAATTAATATCCATTTCACTAAGAGTGTATTGACATTATTGTAGCTCATATCAATCATATCTTCAACAATGTCAATGAGGAGGATTTCCCTCAAAACTAGACAACTAGTAGGGTGATACCACTTCACAAAAGTGGAGACATAAAGAATTCTTCAAATTATTACACTATCATGATGAATACCCCCCTTTAAGCAAATATTTGGTAGCATGGTAGAATAAAAAAGTCGTAGATGGGCAAAATATAGGGAAAAAAAGATAAGGGGCAAGCTGATTTTAGACCAAAATATACCACTGTCAATTATGGATCACTCTCAGATTTCTGGTTGAAAGAATATGGAACCCTCAAGGAGTGAAGACTTTTTGTTATTTTGTGGATTTTTAAAAAAGATTTTGACATAGTGTCATGTGAAAAATTTTGGGATAGAATGAAAGAGTTGGAAATTCCTAAGGAACTTAGGGTTGCAATACATAGATTGTATGACCATGTTAAAGCTAAAATATTAACTACATATGGGATGTCCCAATGCTTTGGCAATGACATTAAGGTCAAATATGGGTGTTTGTTATCTCTAACTATGTTTGGGCTTTACATTGACAAGTTGGAAGAATGGTTAGACAAAACCAGCGGTAAGGGGGTGCAATTGATTAGCTATGTGATAAAACTACTTTTGTATGTTAATGATCACCGTAATTGCTAAGATGGCCAATGGTTTAAGAGAACTCTTGAAGACATTCGAAAGCTTTTGTCAAGAGTTGGGAATGCACAAACACAATAAAAACAAAATGATGATATTCTCTTTGATGAGAAATAGGAAGTCCTCAATCATGTTTCTTTTTTAGGCTAATCCTCTAGAGATAGTGAATGAGTAAAAATATTTGGAATCGATTTTCAAAACAAGCTCAACTGGAAAACATGCAGAACAAAAAGAATTCAAGGGGGTTGAAAAGTTTTTAATTTTCTATAGAGTAAGTGTAGAAATACAGAATTATGGGATTGTAGGACCAAGTTAAAAGGTTCTTGCTCTATTAGTCACCCCTATGGTCTAGAATGTGTGTGAAATTTGGGGCAACTGTATATCAAATTAGAATTGGAGAAAGGTTTATTGAAAGAATACATAAACACTTTATCATCAACAACCTCAAAATAAAAAAAATTGTGTCTTATGAGATCTTATTGGTAGAAGATGACTCCTTCCCCTTAGAAGTTGTGGCAAAGGTTTAGATGCTAAGTTTCCTAAAGAAAACTAAGGGCACGAAAATCTATCATTGCCCTGAATTTGTCACCAAGGAAAGGCTAGATATGACAAAAGATATATGGATGAAGCAAAACAACAAGTGGATGAAAAAATAAGATGTTAACATCAAGGGTGCCTAGTTAGCAATAAAGAAATTAAAAAAGTTTGTTTGTGATTTTTTTTGAAGTATCATATGGACAAGGCACAATGGGCACAAAAAAACTTATTATATCAAGGAATTTAATCCCACTTAAAATAATGAGGATAAAGTGTATATATGAGTAAATATAAAATGGAGAGAAGATATACACATAAACTAGCTTAGAAGTGGCTCTCATCAGTTGAGATGTGAAATGAGTAGATGGTGGGTGCCAAAAGAGGAATGGGGAAAATAACACATGTCTATTTTGTGAGATGTGCGTTGTTAAGATGATACATTATTTTTTCATGGAATGCTCCATGTACAATGCATGAGACAACTAGAAAAAAATATTTCAGGAAAAATAATTAGACAAAACTACAAATCTGATTATCAAAATATATTGACGAAAAAAAAGTTAGTCAAGACGTTACAACTTTCTTAAGGGTATGTTTGGCTATTGGAATAGGAGTGAATCATTAGGATTTGTTGCTCTGGATTTGTTATACTAGGATTTGTTATTTTGAATATGTTATTCTAGACTCATTTAGTTCGAAAAAACTTAGAGTGGAATTTAAGTTGGTTTTATAATTTGAATTTAATAAATATATGAAAATAGTTAAGACTGATATATACTTGAATCCCATAAAACCCTAACGAACATTTTGTAGCCTAATGTTAAACCTCATCCAAAATCAAGCCCTTAGAAAAATCATGGTTTTTTCCAACACAAGAAGCATAGTATTGTTAGATAACTAAAAGGGGTGGGGGTGAATCAATTATGTCCAGTTATCCTACAATCCCTTTAAACAACTTCAATACCAAACAATATTCATAATTATCATAGACTTTCATTCGGTGTATTCATTCAACTTCACATTTAACAATTTCAAATACTTTATCCAAACTATTAATTCACTATTCTCTTCTAACTAACTAACAGTAATAAAACTTAGTTATTACCAACCATAAACTTTATTGGTATCGAGTTGTAGAAAAATAAATATAACATGTAAAACAACTTACAACATAATAATATCAACTCATTTGACACCAAGATTTTAAATGTGGAAACCCTAGGAAGGGAAAAACCACTTGGGATCGACAATCCAAAATTTTCAATCTTTTGAAGTGAGCTATGTTAGGACACATTGTTAATGTGACATTGTTAGAGGATTTTAACTAAAAGATCATCTAGAACTTATCTCTCCTTGATCTTGTCTAAAGAGTGGTCTGCTCTAAAGGACTTACAAACATCACTAATCGATGTTACCATATAGGATTTCATAGACTTATTAGGTCCACTCGGTGTATGATATTTTTTGCTATAATGATAAGAAAGTAATAGTGTAAAAATGATCTATTTAGGTATATCACTACCTTGCTTGCTCATATATCCTTTATGCTCTTTCTCTTTTTGATCTCTCACTCTGATCTCTTTACTCTGATCACTTGATTGGTTGATTCACTCTTTCTTTCTTCCTTCAACTTAACTCAATTCATCCAACTCAACTATCTTATTTCCAGCTTCAACAACTTCACATTCACATCAATCTTATCATAATTCGATCAATTACTAACCAATGACCTCATTAGCAACATCAACAACCTAAAATTTTCTTGAACATCTTAAATAATCATCTTTGTACTTCCAAATTCTTCCATTTATTATTGCTTAATCACAATCGTTGATCTCAGATTCAATAAATTTAGCTACATAAAAAATAGAACTTTTCGTAGAACTTTGTGCTCTTCCTTATCCTTTGTTAATCTCCATCATCGGATCCTTATTGAATTTTATTAGTCATTGATCTTGTAAAAAACTTTGACTTGTTCCTTTGAACATCTTGAATATTCAATTTTTTAATTATCAAAAGTTGGCCTAAGATTCCATCTTTACACTTTTCTTATTCAAGTTATTATTCGGTGAACATTACTTCTCACTTGGTTAATACTAGAATCACTTAGGAAATACTAAATTTCCAACTTGCTTTGCCAACATCTCAATGAACGCCATTGTCACTCAACAAATACTATCTTCCTTCTTTAACCTTATCACTTAGTTAAGCTTGTGTAGCTCAATACATTACAATATTACATGATTGTAAAACAAACTAACATTACATTATCACTATCCAACTCATTCAAGTTCCCATTGTATACCATACTCATCAACTTTGTCTTCAATATACTTTCTTTAAATCCTCTTCATCAATCAAATTGATTTAACACTCTACTGAATTATCATAATGTCTAGCCAACTACAACTTGACATCAATGACAATATAACAACTAATATGACTCTTTTACATACATTCATAACATTATGAATTACATTATCAATTAGGGCTAACCGCATTTTCTACTTTCTCGACAAAAATAATTGTCATACCAAGGACTTTCTCACATGAAGATCTGTGAAGATATACAAGAGACTTCTACATTAAGTGGATCATATTACTTGTTCACTAGTTGATTGACCTCAACAATTTTCTCAAGGAACTTGGGCAATTTATGTAATCAAAAATTTAGTAATGACTGCAAGAAATAGGTCCCTTTGCCATAAATTAGTGATAAGTTCTATAATGATAGAATTAGTGATAAATCTGGTAATGACTACGATGAATTTTTGCAATACTGAATTTTGGTAATTTTTCCAAGGCAACTCCTCCAGTCATTATTGTTTAACTCTTCACCACTAGTGGTAGGTCATTTGATTGTGATAAATAACAACCTAAAGGAGGGTGAGTACAAGGAAATATTAGTTCCTTGAATTATGCGGATCATGGATTTGGGACAATGGGTCCAAATTTTTTATCAAATGCAAAAAAGAAACAAATGAGAATTGGAATGAGAATTTGACATTCCACCTGTTTAGGTGGTGCAATGCATCTTCAATCATAGGGAAATCACCTTTTCATTTTTGTTGCATTATGCTCCAAGTGGGCCTTGTAAGTAGAATAAGGGTCATTGGACTTAGGTGTGATAGCTAGGGTATTGGATGTCATTTAATGTCCTTAGAAGAGTCACTAATTTGGCCTAAAAATCAAGGCATACCTTGCCATAGGGAAATGAGTAACCTAAGGGATGATTCATTAGCTCAGGGAAGGGTCCCTAGCATGGAATTTCCAAGGGATAGCCTAAATAACAAGTTAGAAGTGTTAAAAAGAGCAAGCAAGAAAAATTGCAAAAGTTGTTGTAACGCCCCACCAAGGGATCCAAAAGAATTAACCTAAAGTTTCACTAAGTTTGCTAAACATTTTTTTTTTTTTTTTAAAGTAAGAAAGTATAACATACACATCAAACACATAGTAGCGGAAGCAATAACATGTAATCATCGACAAACATACATTGTAAGTTACATTTCTTAAAGATCCCAAGACGTTGAGTCACGTTAAATTTAATTAATTCTAAGTCTAACAACTATCACATACATATGAAAGAATAATCAGAAACTCCAATGTCCATAATATACATTTGTTCCGAATGCTCCTTGGCAAATTAATTCAGAATGCTCAATCATCCACTGTACAAGTCACAGGGTATGAAAGGCTTAAAAGAATATACATATGTAAAGATCAAGATACAACATCCTCAAATCCATGATACGAGTAAAGTAAAATATATGAAACTATTCACCATACATGATACATCCATAATGATAAAACATCTATCATAAAATCTAACCATCCATCATAATAATCCTAGAACAAGGTGAAGGTAAATGCCAATCACGAAAACTCCAGCCACGATGACCACGGAACGGATCTCAATGGTAAGAGTAAAAGCACTACCACCCGACCGCGTGGAAGCTAAATGGTCCACTCCCACCACGCTGAGGAGATAGTCTCAAGTCCCAAATAGGATAACAAAACCTATAATCATAAATACTCTCTAAGTCCAGGAAATCCTATAAGTATGCTAACTCAAGGGTTCCTAAAAAGATCGACATCTAAATCCCAGAGGTACCACAAGACACGTAGGAAACCTAATATGCAAGCGGGAAAGTGTCATCGCAAAAGTCATGTAGAAGTTACCCGAGCAATCCCTTAGGAATCTCGGGTCCCTACTGATCCTGCGGCCACTAGTATCCTCTCGTACTGACGAGGCATACTATGGAATGCAAGGTCGTAACCAAGCGTCCTCTCTACCCCATCCTAGCCTGTACTAGCACTCAAGGCATGGGAGAGAACATACAATTATCTTGTTAGGTTCATTTTCTCTCATTTAGTGTAAATGTTTTCACTTATTAAAAACGACTTACAATGGGTGTCTCAAGGCAGCCTCTTAGGGCTCCGACCCCCATTGCAAGCCACTTCCCGACTCTACACATAGATAACCTACCCTAGCTCATGAACTCGTAAATCAAAGAATCATAATAAAACCACCTCAGTCCTATACAAGCAACTGAAAAACATCATAAAAAGATAATCCACAAAATTACATAAGTTCTTCATGAGCAACAGATAATATCAAATAGTAATCATGTAATCACGACAGTTCTCTATCAGCAACTGAAGGCATCAATGATAAGTCATAAAAATCCAATGGTTCTCCAATGAGCAACCAAAAAGTAATACAAGTATAACTGATCGAGACTCAGAAATGGTTAAGTTAGGTATTCTCAAATACATACACCTCAGCTTCACACAAGGAAACTGGAAAGCAATAACAAACAGTAAACACAATCATGTCATAGAGCACTTCATCACATTACCATGGCCGGGTTAAGAAAGATCGAGACCAATTCATCATGACATCACATTCACAACCCCCGAGCCTCTGGTAACAACCTAAACTGGTCAACGCTAAACCAACCCCAAAACATTCAAAGTACAAAGACAACATCAAAGTCTCAGAGATTGGATCTGAAAGTATATTATTTGAGTTAAGGTAAGGTTTATGTTTCAGTTTAATGTCGAATTTCAAGTAACAAAGTTTTCATATCTACCCCTTTACGATTAACCCATTTCTATAATAACTTTCATTAAATCAATAATCCAAATCTATAATTTAGTCAAATATTATTCACTAATTGTTAATTTATTAATTTTATACCAAAATTAATAAATTAATATTTACAACTATATTTATGCATTTAATATTTATTTATTAAATATTAATAAAGTTAAAACTATTATTAATTTAAAATATATTATAATTTTATTAATTAAAAATTTTAAATAATAAAATTTGTTTTAAAAAAAAAATTAAAATTAAAATTATATAAAAAAAGCGAAATAAACAAAGTTGTTGTTTTTTTTCTTAAATTAAAAAAAAAACGTTTATAGCCCGTCGGCTTGGCCGCAGACCTGCGGTCGCAGGGCCTGCGGCGGCAGGTACTCTGTACCTGTCGTCGCAGTACCTGCGACGCAGATACTGTCAACCTGCCGACAGTGGGGGGCAGGTACGGGGTGATTCCCTCCCCCCTCCCACTAAGTACATTAACTATTATTGTATATATATATATATATATTTATTTCAATATAAATAAAATAAATCCAGGTTTATTTTAAAAATTAGTTTTGTTTAATTTTCAATAAAACAATTTTTTTTAAAGGATATATATACATATATATATAAATTTTTATATCTAGAACTTTCAATTTCAAAAACAAAACCCTTACTAAATTAAATCTTAATTTCTAAATCAAGAAAACAAGGGTTCTAATTAATTCATCCAGTCTCCATGGATACAGAAATTATTGACGAACAATTAATAAATTCACAATATTGAAAGCTTAAAACTTTCATCACAGAGAATTCAGATCTACAAACCCCAGACACGAAGAAGGCAGGAAGGGATAATTGCATATTTAATGGATAATCAAAAACACAAGACCCTACCTGATCCTGATGCTATTATGCAATCTCCAGGAACTGTATGCGAATTCGCTCCTCTCAATAACCTTCTCCTGGAAAACTTTCTTGGTATCAGCCTTTTGAAATTTGCTACCAGAAATTGTCTCCCAAAAATTCCCGTCCCAATTCGTCTATATCAAAAATGAACTCCCAAAGTTGTGATAAGCAATTTCTCCTCAAATCGGGGCACTAATTGTGTGTTTACTCGAGAAGACTCTTTGCACAACTCAGTTAACTCCAAATTAACCTTTATTATCTTTTCTTATTCTTTTGCATTCAACTTTCATGCACATTAAGTTGAATTATTAAATAACCTTATTTAATATTTCACTTGACTTCTATTTTAAATTAATTTATTATTTTAATCTTATGTGCACTTTTAAGAAATTAAAATAATATTATTAATTTCTATAATTTAATCTTTTAATTTAATTCTCATATTTAAACTCATGCTTAGATCATGCGATCTAGAATTCTTAATAATTTAATATCTTTCAACTTTTAATTTATTTTAGAACTTAATTGATAACATATTTAATTAATTTAAATAACAATAATATTTAGCATTTGTTTAAAAATGAACTCCAAATATATTATTATTAAATTAAATAAATATTATCCTGTTCTAAATTTATCTTTGAATTTTAATCTCCAAATTTAATTCTTTTAATTAATTAATTAATTAATTAAATATAAAGATATCATAATAATTCTCTATTAAATTAAATCATTAATTAATCTTTTTAATTAGACTTAATTAATAGAAAATACACCAAGGACTCATAAAGCAACATACAAAAACCCATCATAGAAAAATACATACCATATCAAACAAAAAGGGTTATAATCACGAAATTACATCTTTTGATGCATTCGGAGGGTACTTAACTCAGATACTTGTCCTAATTATCAATTAGGACAATTGGCTAAAGGGTTTAGGATTTGGACTTAAGAGTTTATCTCCCCTCTCTTACCATTGAGACAGTGCGATAGGGTACGCTCATCCTGACAATTTAGGGAAGTCGATACCCGGTACCTGCAACCTGCATAAAATTCACGCATGTACAAACACAATATTCTAAGCTAAACAGACAATGGCAGGAAGTGGTGCATCGTGTAGATCCCGACTAGCAGGTGACTACGACTCCCTTCCTTAACCATATTAGAAACACCATACATAAATAAAACAACACGCACACCATACACATGCAGTATGGGGTAAGTATCCATAAGAAGCACCTAGAATAATAAACCATCTAACTAATCATCATCGATAACTGAAACCATTGAATAATCATCATACATGCATGAAATATAGAGTACCAAGTAATCTCATCATATAATAAACTGAGTGTAAACATCATCTGATAATCTCTAAAATAATAATACTAATCATCAAACATAAATTGGCCTAAAAGAGTTTGGCAATAATATCAGAAATGTAGCTCGAAAATGTAAACTAGGGGCAGGCACTACAGTTGTTATATTGCAATTTTGCAAGAAATTGTGGATTTTCCATTTAAAACTTGAAGGAGGTCGATGCAAACCCTAAGGATGAAAGGGAAAGACCTAGGAGGAGATATAAATACTATCCAAACCCTAAATTAGACAGAAGTGATTGTCATTTGTATAGACAACATGTTGTAGCATGGTTATTGCTTGCAAAAAGACTTATTTTCTGAGTTTTTAAGGCTTTCAAACAATGTTATTGTGTGTTGTACTAGTTTTCATGGTAGATTGGATTGTTTAGGACATATTTTCTTTAGGAATTTTGTTTTGATAGTCTTTTTTTTCATAGTTTTAAAAATCTTTTCATTTTTACTAGTATGTTGTCCTGTTATCAGCAGATTGCATTAACAATGGTATAACTCACTATCCCACTATTGGAATTATATGACTTCTTGGGGATAGTGATTATACTCAATGTCCTATAGTATGGAAAAATTAGGGCCCTTCAAAATGATGGCAAGCAATTTTAAGCTCTTGCCCTAGCCGAGCTAGAACATGCACAACTAGGGAATAGTGTTGCTACTGAGCTTGTTTCTTGCAAGGTCATGGAATTTTTTTGGAAGTTGAACATGGAGATTGCAAAGGAGTGAGAGGAGGTCCTTTGGGTGGAAGGGAAAGGTTCCACCAATCCATCTTGGCACCTAATAAAACCAAACAACATTGTGGTCTTGTAAACCCTCTAAAACACTTAAAATTAGAACAAGGACTATACGACCATTCTAGGGCCTAAAACCTAGAAAATCTCAAAGCTCTTACTAAATGAATAGAGGTCCATTAAGACACCTTGAAATGTTTAGTGGAAGAAAAATGAGCAAATCCCTATTTTGTAGGTGAAATAGGGCTAATTGGGGCTCTTCCTTGTAGCCCTGTTTTGAGGAGAAAGGGTGAAATCAAGTGTAAACTTAACCATAGAAAGTTGTTTTAGCATGCCAAAGGAGTAAATTGCAAGGTGTTGAGACTCCTTCCATGATCCTACAAGTGGTTAAGAAGAATTTTCTAAAAGACCTAGTTTTTTTGAAGATGTTGAATGCTCTTCATCCAGTATGAGAGCTTAATAGACAACAAGAAATGGAAATTGATCAAGATAGTGGAGAAGGGTTTTTGATTGGGGGATCTTTGCTTGAAGAAGGTCCTATAAGTCCATGTTGTGGTCTAGAAAGACACCCTAAGTATTAGAGGCAAACAAGAAGCATGAATCAATGATTGGTTCATCCCTATTCTCCCTATCAAGTGGTATCAGAGCCTGTAAAAGGTGTGGGCAAAGAAAGTGCAAAGCAAGGTGAATGTTGTCACCTAGTGAATCTAGTGGTTCCAGCACAATGGTTACCAATGCTGAATTAACCAAGAAGGTAGAAGAACAAGAGAAGAAAGTAGAAGAGCAAGAGGAAGACAACAAGTCTTTGAGAGAAAGATTGGCACAACTTGAGTAGTTGTTGAGTTAGGTCCAAGATACAATAGATAAAGTCAAGGACAAGATGGAGTAGAAGGAAGAGAAAGAAGCCAAAGAAAAAGAGAATGAGTTGGAAGAAGAAACTCCAACACTAGACCATGGTCTACCAAAAGAGCCTTTATTGAAGGCAATAAAGGCAATAAATAGTAAAGCCTTGGAAGGCATTCTAATATTTAGTGGCAAGATGGATCCAGACCTTGTCATGGAATGGATTGAGGGAATGGAGAACCATTTTGAATGTAATGGTGTCTCTGATGCTCAAAAGGTCAAGTTGGAAAAATCAAGGTTAAGAGGTAAACTACTCTAACCTGGTGGAAGTTTGTTTAAACAAAGAGGGAGAAAGAATGAAAAAGTCCCATTTCTAGTTGGAATGGAATGATGGCTAAAATCAGACAAGCCTACATTTTTAAGGATTATGAAATACAAATACATGGGAGGAGACAAAATTTGAAGCAAAAAGATATGGATGTGCACTCTCACACTGAAGAGTTACAAAAGTTATGCTTAAGGTCCAAGGTGGTAGAAGATGAAAACATTAGATTGGCAAGATATTTGAATGGACTCAAGTGGTTTATCCAAGAAAAAATGAGCCTTGTCACTCCTAAAATAGTCCATCAATACTATCAAATTGCTTTAAAGGTGGAAGAGAAAGGGAAAAGAAAGCAAGATCGTACCTCAACGAATAGAGGAAGAGGTAGAGATGATAGAGGACAAAGGGCAAGCTATGGAGGTAGAAGCAATCAAGGTAGAGCCCAAGGTCAATCCAAGCTTATTGAACAAAATGGAGAAACTAGTCAAAGAGGTGGTTCAAGTAGAGGTAGAGGCCAAGGTAGGTCACCAGGAGCAATGGGACCATCCTACTTTGCTACAATGAAGTGTTACCATTGTCAATAACTTGGTATCCTACCTATAGGTGTCTTGAAAAGGGATCAACATCACAAGGAGAAAAGAAGATAGCCTACATCCATGAAGATGCTTCAAGTGTGAAGTCACCTAATATCTAGTTGGATTCTGAAAGTGAGGAGAACTTGATGATAAAGAGGATGCTGATTAAAGAACTAGTCAAAGGAGAGACAAAGCAAATAAGAGAACTCTTTAGGGTGAAATGTAAGATAATAGGAAGGGTTTGCAAAGTTATCATAGACTCAAGGTCTACTGATAACATCATTTTAGATGAAGCCATAGCTAAACTCAAGATTCCAAAAATACCTCATAACACTCCCTATAAGGTCACCTGGCCAAACAAGGAGCAACATGTTTTGGTGAATGAGCAAGCATGGATTGAGTTCACAATAGGAGGATATAAAGATAAGATTCTATGTGATGTTTTGCCCATGGATAATTGTCACCTATTATTAGGAAGACCATGATAGTTTGATAAGAAAGCCATACACAATGGTGAGCTCACCTCATACACCTTCAAGAAGGATGGTTTAAGTTAAAAAATTTAGTCATTACTTGAATCTGATAACCAAGGAAGTGGACCTATGTGCTGCTATTGAAGGGGAAAGAGTTCATGAGGACTCTTGACAAAGAAGAGGGAGTGGGTTATGCTATTATGGTGAAACCCAATGAAGAAATAGAATCTAAGAATGAGGCAATACCATGTGAAGCGCAATTGATTTTAGATGACTTCAAAGACATTATATCAAATGGAACACCAGCAGTACTACCACCTAAAAGAGCAATCAACCATCAAATAGACTTGGTTCCAGGAGCATCTCTTCCAAACAAGGAACCTTACAAGCTAACTCCTGAATAGAATAGAGAAGTTGCAAAGCAAGTACAAGAGTTGATGGATCAAGGGTTGATAAGGAAAAGCATCAGCCCATGTGTTGTGCCTACTATTTTGGCACCTAAGAAAGGAGGAACATGGAGATTATGTAAATATTCCAGAGCGATAAACAAGATCACAATTTGGTATAGGTTTCCCATACCTAGGATTGAAGACTTAATGGATTGCTTAGGAGGTGCTAAATACTACACCAAAATAGACCTTAAGAGTGGTTATTATCAGATTAGAATAAAAGAGGGAGATGAATGGAAGACAACTTTTAAAATCACTGAAGGAATCTATGAATGGCTAGTTATGCCATTTGGCCTTTCCAATGCTCCAAGTACATTCATGAGGCTCATGAATGAGGTGCTAAAAAACTTCCTAGGTAAGTTTGTGGTAGTCTATTTAGATGATATACTGATTTTCAACATGAGTAAAGAGGAACACTTAGGACATAGTAGAATTGTATTGTCCAAATTGAAAGAAGAACACTTAACCATCAATCTAGATAGGTGTGATTTCATGAAGCAGGAACTAGTCTATCTAGGCTTCTTAGAACATAGTAGAATTGTACTATCCAAATTGAAAGAAGAACACTTAACCATCAATCTAGACAGGTGTGATTTCATGAAGTAGGAACTAGTCTATCTAGGCTTTGTTCTTTCATGAGGAGATCGAAAATAGATGAAGACAAAATTGCAGCAATATTTAGTTGGCCAACTCCTAAAAATGCCAGTAAAGTGAGGAGTTTCCATGGCCTAGTTCAATACTATAGAAAGTTCATCAGGAACTTCAGTGGGATATGTGCTCCCATGAGGATACTATCAAGGGTGGAATAAAGACCAAGTTTGTATGGACACCAACAACAAACAAGGGATTTGAAACATTAAAGGAGGTAGCTACTAAGCCTATTCTTAAGCTGCCTGCTTTCAATGAATCTTTTGTTGTAGAATGTGATGCAAGTAATATAAAAATGGGAGGAGTCTTAAGCCAAAGCAATAGACCAGTGGCTTTCTTTAGTGAAAAGCTAAATGCAACAAAACAAAAGTACTCTTCCTATGATTTGGAACTCTATGCACTTGTTCAATCCCTTAGGAAGTGGAGGCATTATCTCTTGCCCGAGGAGTTTTTAGTTTTCACTGATAACCAAGCTTTGAGTTTTCTTAACTCTCAAGACAAGATAAGCCATAGACATGTCAAGTGGGTGGAGTATCTACAGTCTTATACCTTCACTATAAAGCACAAGAAGGGGCAGCTCAATAAGGTAGCTGATGCTTTGAGCAGGAGGCTACTTATAGTTCAAGAAATCCAAGTAAGGAGCATAGGGTTGGATAATTTTAAAGAACTCTACCAAACTGATGAAGATTTTGTAGCAGCATACAAGGTGTGTCAAGAGCACTTAAATCATTTTCATAGTGAGTTTGTAGACTATACATTGCAAAATGGATTACTCTTCAAAGGTAGGTAGCTGTGTGTACCAAAAGGTTCCATGAGGGAGAACCTTATTCAAAAAAGACACAATGGAAGTTTGAGTGGCCATTTTGGCTCAAATAAGACCTTGGCATTGGTTCAAAGGTACTATTATTGGCCTAAAATGCAAAGAGTGTCAAAGTTTATGTTGAGTAATGCATCATATGTCAAAAAGCAAAGGGGACTTCTACAAATGCAAGACTTTATCAACCTCTCCAAATACCAAGTAGACCATGGGAATGTGTAAGTACGGGTTTTGTGGTTGGTTTACCTAGAACAAAGAGTGGTTTTGATAGCATCTATGTAGTAGTGGACAAATTTAGCAAACTGAGTCATTTTATTCTATGCAAGGTCACTCATGATGCAAGTCATATTGCCTACTTGTTTTTCAAGGAAGTTGCAAGGATTCATGGTTTGCCAACTAGCATTGTATTTGACAGGGATAACAAATTTATGGGACATTTTTGAAGATCCTTATGACAAAGGCTAGGCACCAATCTCTCTTTTAGTTCAGCCTACCATCCTCAAACTGATGGTTAGACTCAATAGGGCACTTGGCAACTTGTTAAGATGCTTAACCAAGCAGTATGGTTTGACATGGGATTTGGTCCTTCACCAAGCATAGTTTGCTTATAATGATAGCATTAATAGAACTACGGGTAAGAGTCCCTTTGAGATTGTATATAGGATACATCCTAGGGGTGTATGTGAATTGAGAAACCTAGATGGACAAGTACCTAACAATGGTTATGTTGAAGATTTCAGTCAATCAATGAAAGTAGTGCATGAGCAAGTCAAAGAGTCCCTTATGGATAACACCAAGAAGATCAAGGACAAAGCTGACCTCAAGAAGAGAGAAGTCCATTTTGGTGTAGGGGACTTAGTTATGGTTCACCTTAACAAAGCCATAATGGATAAGGGAACCTCTACAAAGCTGCAAATGAGAAGAATTGGCCCATGTCCAATACTAGCTAAGTATGGGCAAAATGCTTACAAGGTTGAGTTGCTAGAGGATCTAGCTATTTCTCCCATTTTTAATGTAGTAGACTTGGTCAGGTATAAAGGCCCTCTTACTAAGGTGGATCAACATGTGGAAGAAGCTCAAAAGGATGCTTAAACAACAACTTTACCTCCTAAGCCAAAGCTTCAAGCAGCGAGGATTTTGGGTTCTCAGATTCATACCAAGACTAAACATGACGCATACAACAAATACCTTGTCAAATGGCATGGTAAACCAGTCTCAGAGGTTACATGGATTCTTGAGAATCAGTTTAAGCTTAAAGGCATAGATCTCCACCTTTTGTCTCTAGAGGGGATTTAGCTTCTTTGGCGAGGAGTATGATGCAGGGGCACCTTGAATCATACGACCCTCACCTTTTCATTTTTGTTGTGTGATGCTCCAAGTGAGCCTTGTAAGTAGAATAAGGGTCATTGGACCTAGGTGTGATAGCTAGGGTGTTGGATGTCATTTAATGTCCTTAGAAAAGTCACTATTTTGGCCTAAAAATCAAGGCATACCTTGCCATAGGGCAATGAGTAACCCAAAGGGATGATTCATTAGCTTAGGGAAGGGTCCCTAACATGGAATTGCTAAGGGATAGCTTAAATAACAAGTTAGAAGTGTTAAAAAGAGCAAGCAAGAAAAATTGCAAAGGTTGCTATATTGCAATTTTGCAATTTTTGCAAAAATGTTGATTTTGCAAGAAATTGTGGATTTGCCTTTCGAAACTTGAAGGAGGTCGATGCAAACCCTAAGGATGAAAGGGAAAGACCTAGGAGGAGATATAAATACTATCCAAACCCTATTTTAGACATAAGTGATTGCCATTTGTATGGACAACATGTTGTAGCATGGTTTTTGCTTGCAAAAAGACTGATTTTATGAGTTGTTAAGGCTTTCAAATAGTGTTATTGTGTGTTGTACTAGTTTTCATGGTAGATTGGATTGTTTAGGACATCTTTTCTTTAGGGAGTTTGTTTTGATAGTCTTTTGTTTCATAGTTTTAAAAATCTTTTCATTTTTACTAGTTCGTTGTCCTGTTATCAACAACTTGCATTAACAATGGCATAGCTCACTATCCCACCGTTGGAATTGTACAACCTCTTAGGGATAGTGAGTATACTCAATGTACTATAGTATGGCGAAAGTAGGGCCTGTTAGAATGTTGGCAAGCAATTTTAAGCTCTTGCCCTAAGCTAGCTAAAACATGCCCGGCTAGGGAATAGTGTTGTTACAAAGCTTGTTTCTTGTAGGGTCATGGAGAACTTTTGAAAGTTGAACATGGAGATTGCAAAGAAGTGAGAGGAGGTCCTTTGGGTGGAAGGGAAAGGTTCCACTAATCCATCTTGGCACCTAATAAGACCAAACAACATTGTGGTCTTGTAAACCCTTTAAAACCCTCAAAATTAGAACAAGGAATGTACGACCATTCTACGACCTAAAACCTAGAAAATCTCAAAGCTCTCACTAAATGAACATACACCCATGAAGACACCTTGGAAGGTTTAGTGGAAGAAAAGTGAGCAAATCCCTATTTTGTAGGTGAAATAGGGCTAATTGGGGCTCTTCCTTGTAGCCTTATTTTGAGGAGAAAGGGTGCAACCGGGTGGAAACTTAACCATAGAAAGTTGTTTTAGCATGCCAAAGGAGCACATTGCAAGGTGTTGAGACTCTTTCCATGATCCTGCAAGTTGTTGAGAAGAATGGTCTAAAAACCTAATTTTGTTGAAGACCTTGAATGCTCTTCATCCAGTATGAGAGCTTGGTAGACAACAAAAAGTGAAAATTGACCAAGACAGTGCAGTAGGGTTTTGAATTGGGGTATCTTTACTTGAAAAAGGTTCTAGAAGTCCATGTGGTGGTCTAGCAAGACACCCTAAGTCTTAGAGATAGACAAGAAGCATGAATCAGTGATTGGTTCATCCCTATTCTCCCTATCATTAGGTGGAATTATAAATACTTATTTTTGAACCAAATTGAAATACATATTTTTTTTGAACCAAAATTGAAATACATATTTTGGCTGGTCCCCGGCTCCTCCTCCTGGCGCTCGTTGAGATAATGCTGGCAAATGGCCCCGCCTGGCGCTGGCGATCTCTCCTCTACGACCTGAGGTCAAAGATGCGGAGGTTGCCACTGACCCCCTTCTGCGACTGCTCCTGATGACGGCTGGTCTGTGCCTAGCCCGCCCCCCAATCCTACCAATGATTGGGGTTTCAATGACAGATGATCCTCCCCCCTCGGCTGCCATTGCTTTGGCAGCCTGAGGTTGCTATATATGTTTTTTTTTTTGATGAATAGTTGCTATTTTCGGTTGATGCCGTGTATTTAGATCCGACTTAGGCTGTTTGAACTCTCTCGTGGAGTGATCTTGTATCTCTCGATCCCTTTTCTGTGAATTATATTCTAAGTATATTTTTTTAATAAAACAAGACTATTCATCAAAAAATTACGTAGTTTAATTCTCAATCACAATTTAACGCACCTAAATGAAAAATTAGACATTTTAGAAATTTAGAAATGCCTATCTCATTCATTCATTCGTGGAGAAGGAACGGATAGCTTTCACTCAAATATCAGCGAGAACCAAGGGTCGTTCGCCATTTTCAATAATTTAAAAAGTTGGGAAACAGGAAAGTCGGCGCAACGGAATCATTTGGTACTAGATTCCAGTCCAGGCAAATGTTGATCTCTGAGGTTTGTATAAACGGTTGTATAAAAAGTGGGCCCAAACTTGAAAAGGAGGCCGTAGATTAAAAGGAACTGGGGGTAGTTCTCATCCAGATCATACTCTTTTCCAACACATAACCGCAAGGCACTCGAGAGTACTGTTGTGAGGGAGGGTTTCATAAGCGCGCCCATATTCCAGTTCGAGTTGTTCAGGTAATTATTAGACTTCTCAGATATGCACTTTACATCACAGTTTCGCATTGTTCTTCTTCTGTTTTATCGGTTGATGTTTTACGGATTTTTTTTTTTCGCTTCGTGCCTTATTATGCGATGGAGAGAAATAATTGCAAATCTTTTTGAGTCATACCCGTGGAGAAAGAGAACACGTTTGGAGAGGCTGAACATTTCTGGTAATTGTCTTGTAGGCTAATTAGAGATAGTGATATGTAAAGTTGAGGCTGGGTAGTATGTGCTTCTCCTTATTAGTACTCTGCATCGTCGGCCTAGTGTCTCTGCTTATCTGCTTTGTCGTTAATGTTAAATTAGAGTATAAGCTAGTATGCTTTCTTTACCTCAATTTTCTCATTCCGGGAAAGGGAGTCTCTTTTTATTATTTGCTTTCCCATTAATGCAAATTAAAGGTTAAATTAGGACTCAGTCATTGCTAGTGCTCTCCTTCTTCTCAGCACATGAATGTATTACATGCTTATTCCTGGTAAGCTAAGGAGGATAGGTGTCTGCCCTACCAGGCCTTCTGAATCTTTATTTTCTCTCCTGTCCTGCGTTACGCTGATATATTGTGCATTACTTTGAATATAAAGATGTTAGTTTCGTTCTTAATGTTGTTGTGGACGATTTTCCAAAACTAAATAATACTTTAAACTGCAACTGGAGAGAAGCTTCAAGAAACCATTTGAACATGCAATCAGAAAGAGAAGCCTCAGAAAACCACTTGAATCTGTAACCAGAGATACCAGATTAAAGAAGCCACCTGAACCCTAAACCAAAGAGACAAGCGTCAAAAAGCCAATTCAACCTGAACCCTAAACCAATAACATCAGGCAAACAGTACCTTAAGTGCAAGGAATGTAGAATATTGCAAAAGACAAGTCCGCAGGTGACAATCATTGAACAGATACTGTGGGTGCTTTAAACATGCCAAGTGCTCCTCAAACAATAGTTTCATTGTAAAGAAAATATAATAGAACAGACATTGAAGTTGGAGTGAATCACCAATATTCCAGGTTACTCTGTGTAGGTAATTCATCTCAATGAGGGAATTCGTAACTCTATATTCAAAGTAGACTACAGTTGAAATGAAGAGCTCCCTTTCAATATAATGGACTATGAAAGTCTCCTCTACATTATCTACAGTTTTCCCAGAAGCTTTTCTTTGCAACATTTGTGAACGCTAGGCTAGGGTTTAGTATCTAGCATAGGGTAGAAGTATTTTGGCTTTACTATCTTTTTCACTTTTTTCCTCAACCTATACCTTGTTTCTAGTCTTGAATCACCAAGAGAAGATGTGAAAGTTTGAATGAAACCCCAGAATCCAAGATTTACTAGAGCAATAGGTGTATCCATACCTATTGGATAATCAAATTAGTAATCCAGTTAGTGGTTATCACAAGCACATCTATTACAAGTTCAATATTGAAAATTAAGTTTGTTGAGTTTGTTTTGAAATTCCATGTAAGGCTGTCTAGATGTTTACTGAGTTTTTTGCTTGTGTATTCTTTTTGAGTTCTCGATGAAAAGAGACACAAATAATCACTTTTGTATTATTTTTTTTGGGTTAACTCAGAGGCATACCTGCATCACAGCCCATTGCCTAACTTGCCAGTTACTTTTGTATTTATCATTTGAATTTGAATGGAACAAGTCATGACAATGTACCAATTGAGGCAAGGCAATTGGAAGAAGGCTTGAATGAAACTAGAGACAGAGGACACTTTTGACAAGTCTTCAAGAATGCAAATTGAGATGAAGTCTTTATTTTTGCACAGGAAATTAGGTTACTTAGATTCTCTGATTTGGGCGTGGATGGTCAGGTATGATGAATCTTTCAAGAAAATGCTTTCAGAGTAGTGCACACAATTAGCTGCCAGTTTTTGCATATTATTTATTGCAAATATAAGCTGGGTAGGTAGAAAATGAAACAGGCATCTGTATATGCTTTTGTGGAGATGAGTTTAATATAAAATGAAATCATCCTCAACAGCCTTTGCTAAATAATTTGAGCAGTCTGGGAATCATTTAACTGTCCCTCTTCTAACGTGATTTTCTAAATATCTATGTATATTTCTGTTATTTGTTCTAGGAAATATTGTATTGTTTTCAGTTGCATTGTTTTCTATTATTTATCATTCTCAGCGTTCATATGCAATAGAACTGTCCTTGACAAAATTAATTTATACAGGTGGAATTGTTGACTCAATTGTGTTCCAAGGTGCTATAATGAATCAGTAATTCAGAGTTCTTGCAGCTGTTTTTTTCGTCCCATTCTGGTATTACATCATCTAAATTGAATTTTAAGTAGAGTTGGCAAAGACCTCTCTTTGGTCTTGTTGAAAAAATGGTTTACTATTATTTTACTCGTAATAGCTGAAAGCATATATCATGGACATAAATGTAGCCTATTCTCATATATTCATATATACAATGTTTATACTGTTTGAAAATTCATAAACACCATATAATTTGATTAAGCTAGAACTTACTGTGAGAGGGATGATGAGATATTGCAGAATAAGGGATGGTTTAGTTTTCAAATAGGCTGATTGATTCAAGGTTGAAATGCATGTGACTCTCTTTGTGATTAGAAAATAAACTGGTAACCTCATATACAGGCATCGACATGTTAGTAGCAGTGAGAGTACTTTTATGGAAGGAGGCAATGCCTTGTAGTTACATGTATAATCCTTTTTAAATTAATAAGGAAAAAGAAAGAAATGGGAAATAAACAAGCAAGAGCTGATTTTAGTTTGTGTTTTTAACGGAGCAGTCAGAAGCGCGTTTGTCCTCCTTGGGCACCCGGATCCCTGTATTTGATTTGGTTACAAATCCAATACAGTCTGGATACACATTGATTGCTGTAACCATTGTGTGCCCAAAGAGCCTTGATTTTCCAACCATGCGATTTCACCTTTTTAAAAATTGATGTAAATCTTTCCACATTTAATTGAAAAAGATTTTTAAAAAAATTGGTATAAACCAAGTCTACACCAAATCTATTGAAATGTGTCTCTATCTTCCAGTACAACTCTACAATTTTTGCACCAAATCTATTGAAATGTGTCTCTATCTTCCAGTACAATTCTACAATTTTTGCCTATTATAGTTATTTATATAGCATTTATGTGTTTTAATTGCATTTGAAGCAATGAAAATTCCTCTATTAATTTAGGAAATTGTGTAAAATATTGTATGTGTTTTTTTATTAACGTCTTGTCCAGCTGTATCCATATTGGGGTCTAGGTTAAGATATAATACCTGATGGTATTCATACCATATTTTTTTGTTAAGATTTTCTTTTGCTGGGAGAGGCCTTTTTTGGCATTAAAATCAATGGATTAATTAGAAAAGACTATTTGTCTTTGTTTTTGTCTTGTGCAATGCATAACAACTATCGTACAATTTCTTGGACAGTTGCTTGCTTGAGGAAAAAATTATTTTAATACCAAGCTTGTTCCATGGAGGATGATAAGAGGGCAAGTGCTAAGATTGAAGAAGGAGAAACACATGATGTAAAAGAGAATGGACAAGTGCCACAGCCAGAAACATCTATAAGTTCTGAGTTGGACTTATCATCCGAACAATCTTCAAGACGGCCATTTACCTCCCTCAGCCAGGAAGATTCAGACATGGCTCTTGCTCGGGCTTTGCAAGAACAGGTTTGTTGATCGTCTCTTAATCAAATTTCTTCTCCTGAATGTATTACCTTATATTTTTCATATATTTTTTTAATGTGAAATTAAATGTTTGTTAACTGTATTTCCTAGTCTGTAGAGTACGCTCCCACTAAGGGTTGTTGTCATTGTACTATCATATGTTATGCTACGCTTATCCATTGAGGTTAACAGTACAAGGGGCTTTCATTTTGGTAAATATTTGAAACTATGCGAGAAGCAGGCTGCTCATCAGAGAATTCTTTAAATACTGCTTATATTAATGCTGTATAGAGTTTCATATATTCATGTATTGCTTTGTTCCCCAATTCCTCTTTTAAATTTTTTTTCTTTTTGTGCATGTGATTTATTTCTATTTTTTTGTATATCCAGTCAAATTGAAAACACACCAATTTCTCTTTCTAGGAGGAAGGAATCATTATAATATTGAATTTTATATATCTGAGGATTACCTAACCTCCAAAGAAAAGATAAGATAAATTTATTAATGTTGGGCAAGAGACAAATGTAATGGCCCCAATAGGTTATAACTTCTTCAAACACCAAAAATCTTTATACTTCAGTTGTTTGACATTTCGTCAAACACTTTGCAAGCATGCTCTGATACTATTGTAATAACCCTCCTCAAATCAGCCCTCAAAAAATGCTGGTTGTAGATGGCTGTAATAATTTCCTTCAATGCTACCCCTTCTGCTTTGCTTTTTTCGAACTGCTTTTTCGGCTTGCTTTTTTGGTTCTGCTTTTTCAGACTGCTTTTTTGTACTCGCTTTTTCAGCCTGCTTTTTCGGTTCCGCTTTTTCGGACTGCTTTTTCGTATCTGCTTTTTTGGATTGCTACTGTGTTGAATATCAAGACCATATCTTTCAATGGCGTCAAGATTTTCAGCTTGAAGAGATTTCGTCCTTCAAACTATTGAGACAATCTCCAGAAATTTTTTCAATTTCTTTGATATTTCCAACCATGAATAAATGAGAGCTATCCTCTTTCTTTTAATCCCTTCCTCACTTGCTCCATGCTTCCGTCTTGCCAATGTGGGATAATACAGGAGTTTTAATATTACTTTTTTTTTCTTTTTACAAAGTCCATGTATGTACTCGAAAGGGGAACTCTTGATTTTTTTTATAAAGTGACTTTATAAAATATTTTATAATTCAAGTCATTTTATTAAATTAATTAAATATAAAGTTACCTTTTCATATTTATTTATTTGATAACTTTATAAATAATTAACTTAATACCACTTATTTATTTAATTAAAATAATTAATTAGTCATCCTCATAAAATATTCATTATTTTGGACAACCTAATTAATTAAATTAATTAAATCAAATTGCCTCCAAAATGGGGACATGACAGTCCGCCCTTCCTGAAATTGCTTGTCCCCAAGCAATGGCTGAACAATAAACCAATCAATCTGCCTGGATCCCAAATGTAGTCATGAACTATACCACTGTTAATTAACATAGGCTCCTGCAATATCCTCTGCAATATAACCAAGAGGAATCCATAATCAAATTGACAATTACAGCTCAACCAAACTCCAAAATCACAACTGCCACAGTTAGAAACCTATGAGACACAAACTCTTAGAACATCAGAACCCAAGTAAAGTGGGCAAATCAAGCTGCCAACACAGTAAATACCATCAATGCATCCCACTGGCCTATACGAAATGTATAATCCAACTCTGCAACAATGGTGAACGCTCCTAAATGAAACTGTACCAAGTATGGAGAATCCACACACTACACAACTCCTGCAGTCAACACAACTCTGCAGATCACCGGCCACTGTCTCATAACCATAACTCCCATGCACCGTTGATGGTGAAAAGACATCACAAGATAAACAACAAGAAATGGAACCCAAACCAAATTTGCCTGCCATCAACTCCTCAACACAAGGATCAAATGCTAACTGATGTACATACCTTGCAGTATAATACTGATAAAAAGAACCAACCTCAGTCAACAGCTCACCATGAACAAGTGATACAATCCATTGTGACTGATCACTAGTTAAGTCAGGAGATGTCATAGCCAAAGGCGTAGAATCAATAACAACAACTGCTGAAGCATCACTCCCAAACTCTTGCTCTAAGTCATGTATTATCAAGCTGTCAACCGCAAAACCTATCGCCATGTCATGCCCATCACAACTCTCATCCCGAGGCGTCAAACCATCCCATAACTGATGACAAGCACTAGGAACCAAAGTACATCTCTGTATCATCATCTCATCAACATGGTCATCAAAGGTAAATTGATGAGCATACCTCACAGTGTAATGCCGATAGAATGCGCCAATCTTAGTCAGTGGCTCAGACTGCAATCGATCATTAACCATGTTGGAACTGACTACTACCTTCGAAGACATCACCAAGGGAGTAGTATTACTAGCAGGAACCATGCCAACTGCCGGCTCACCAATATCACACATGATCTTTGATACAACATCTCTAGTCTCCATGCCATCAGTACTAGAGGCCACCACCATGTCAGGCATACCACAACAATCTGCTGCAACACCCAACTCAATTGATCCTGACTCTAGTGGGAACGAACCCGATATGCCAATGTTAGTATCAAGGATGGATGCATTCCCATCTCCACTGTCTTTGACGATCTCGACCATGGACATCCTCGGATCACTAGACACCACAGCTTGTGACTGTACAGAATCTGGTAAAGACTGCAGTCGCTCTAACTCCACGGTCACCTTAGCCAAATGAAATTGTGACTCCTCGAAAGCCAACTGTGTACTCTCAAGAATCTCAGAAGTCACCTCGAGCTGCCGAGTAAGCTCACTCACCTCATCTTCCTTGGCCAATAATGCTTCGTATGCTGTACTCCCCCACTCCATAAGATAATCTCTGTCAGCTACCAACTGCATATAATTCTGTCTCAGAATCCGAATAGCCTCCCATAAAGAGTGGATCTCTATCAAGGAAAGATAACTGCCTCCCTGCTCATCACTAGTAGGAGAACCCCATCCACAAATTGCTAAGAACTGGTGAGTAGCATCGAAATGCTTGCAAACGATAGCAATGTCTCGCTTACTAACTCTCAGCTGACTAGACACATGATTGTGCTGGCTGGTCAAACTCCTATACTCTACCCCTGGTACATTGTCCAAAGGAGTAACCTCATAATAGCTATTGTCTGTAATACTACCATCCAAATTCTGCTGTCCAACTGCTGAACTTGTATCATCAAACGGAGTGACTGAAGCATCAACATAAACCTTCGTATGAAAGGAAACTGTTGAGGAGACTAAGTCCTCAAAATTGTCCACAACATCCCCTTGGGTTTCATCTGTAATAATCAGATTCTGGGACTCTTCTGTAAACTTTGTCATATCTGAGAGATCATCAACCCATTCCAACAAGAATGGTCGACTGGATACATGAACAATGCCCAACAAAGGTGTGTAAAAACTAATTCCAGCATCAAACAAGCTGCTGGCATGGATGAGAACTACATCTGGCAAACTACTAATCAAGTCCATGATGGTGCAACAGATACTACTATCAAAGAATGATAAATATCTCCGGTCAAAATGATCCCACGTACTAAGATAAGGATCCCAACATCTAATCCATGAACGGAAACCAACTGGCAATTCAAGTAAACTTCTCACCTGAGTAATGTGAACAATACCAACTGACTTCACGAACCTGTCTACAGTCTCTAAATCCGGACTGTGAATGCTAAACGTACTCATATCATCATCAACATGTGACCCGACTATAAAAGGAAACTGAGTCCCTGCTATATGCGCTAACTCCCGAACTGAACTCACCTCAAGACAACGCTCATCCACATGTCTCTTAGAATCCTGGAGAGCCAACTTCATTGCCTCTATGCCTTGCTTGATCTGCTGTAAGTCGTCACAAGAAGAACCTGTTGTGATTCCTTTCTGTCTCTCTTGCAGTTGAATCATCCAAATGTGATTCTCAATCAATCCATGCATCCTGTCATGATGAGATAAAGCCGCGACAATATCCTTGTCCCCTGTCTTCAGTTGGCTTGCCAAACCAAGTGAAGAGCTACTAGCCTCTATCTCATGTGAAGAAGCATTCAACTGTGCTTGATACTCATTTTCTGCAAAGTTCTGAATGCTCACTTTCTGATCAACTGTACTATCCTCAAACATGACAGTATCCTCAACTGCTATAACTTCATCCAGCCGAACTATACTGGAATCACTATCTGTGTCAATCACACAATCCGGTGTGCCTGTGATATCACCTTCTGATGCAATTGGCTCAACCTGCACAACATTTGAAACCCCTTCTGCCTGTGAAGATGATGCAGATAAACCATTACTTGAAGATGTGCTAATGTCTCCCTGTATTGAATTAGCATGTCTGTTAAACTCATACAAGTTTCTGCCTGTCATAGGGAAGGTACGATCCTTAGGCCTATCAAAACGTTCAATCAGTCTCTTCGTAAACTCCACATATGAGGTAATGTGTGCATGACCCATAGTGACCATACCATGATGCCACCACTCGTGTGCTAACACATCCAGGTGAATTGCTGCATACTTAATAGCTTCTTCCTCAGGCATAGGGTTCATTTGAAAGTATGTGTCAAGCTTTTGAACCCAAGCTCTTGCTGTAGACTTCTCCGAGCCATCATAATATGGTAACTGAAGTTTCCCTACTTTCTTCTGTAGCTCATAGCTCTGGTTCATGTCATGTCCACGTGGCATATGCTTCATTCGCACATCTATATACTCCCTAAAGGTGATTGCAGCAATAAAATCTAGACCTCCGGCTTCCCAATCTCTCCTCAGCTGGTCCTGTATATCAGTGATCTGGGGCTCTGGTACGGGCTGCTCTGGAGCTCTAGGAGGAAATATGGGAATCATGGGCCGCGAACTCACTATCCTAGTTTGCTGGGGTGCATGACCGAAATTGTTCCCAACTTGTTCGCCTCCATTATGTGCCCCATCCTGATTATTACCATTCTGATTATTTCCTCCACCCACATTAGCATTCAACCCCATTTGACAAGCCATCATCTGCATCATAAGCTCAAATCTCTGACTCTGTTCCTGTGCTTTTTGCTCTGCTGATCGCTGTTCCTGTGCTAAGGTGTCTAATAATTGTAAGAATCTTTCCTTTCCTTGATCTGGACCGGCATTCATTTTGTCAAACATTTTTCTCTTTATCTGGCTATCCAAATTCCCTATAAGACCTCCATAGGATGGCAGGACTTATAGCTCTGATACCACTGTAATGGCCCCAATAGGTTATAACTTCTTCAAACACCAAAAATCTTTATACTTCAGTTGTTTGACATTTCATCAAACACTTTGCAAGCAGGCTCTGATACCACTGTAATAACCCTCCTCAAATCAGCCCTAAAAAATGCCGGTTGTAGATGGCTGTAATAATTTCCTTCAATGCTACCCCTTCTGCTTTGCTTTTTTCGAACTGCTTTTTCGGCTTGCTTTTTCGGTTATGCTTTTTCAAACTGCTTTTTCGTACTCGCTTTTTCAGTCTGCTTTTTTGGTTCCGCTTTTTCGAACTATTTTTTCGTATCTGCTTTTTCGGATTGCTACTATATTGAATCTCAAGACCATATCTTTCAATGGCGTCAAGATTTCCAGCTTGAAGGGATTTTGTCCTTCAAACTATTGAGACATAATCTTCAGAAAATTTTTCAATTTCTTTAATATTTCCAACCATGAATAAATGAGAGCTATCCTCTTTCTTTTAATCCCTTCCTCGCTCCATGCTTCCGTCTTGCCAATGTGGGATAATACATGAGTTTTAATATTACTTGTTTTTTCCTTTTACAAAGTCCATGTATGTACTCGAAAGGGGAACTCTTGATTTTTTTTATAAAGTGATTTTATAAAATATTTTATAATTCAAGTCACTTTATTAAATTAATTAAATTTAAAGTTACCTTTTAATATTTATTTATTTGATAACTTTATAAATAATTAACTTAATACCACTTATTTATTTAATTAAAATAATTAATTAGTCATCCTCATAAAATATTCATTATTTTGGACAACCTAATTAATTAAATTAATTAAATCAAATTGACTCCAAAATGGGGACATGACAACAAACAAGGGTTTCATTGATATGATGCGGATGGGAGCAGGAGCGCAGAACTGCCACTTCATGCCCTAGTGGGGGACATGGGCGCTGTTTACCGTACAGGGTAAAAGGATAATTAACACATGTACTATAGCACGATATAACGTAGAACAAATACCTTATTCATATACGTAATATGCATATTACAATAACTCCAATGATGATTCAAAGTCCATTCTGGATGGTGTACATACGCCTTTCTGAAGGGGCGACTCAACCGTCATGCGCCCGTTCGGATACAATTCTACCAATCGGCTACAATATAGAATTTGTTGACAACATCATTCCCCCCCCCCCAAAAAAAAAGTCGTCTCCAAACGACAATTACAAAATATCCAAGACAAATTAACAAAATAGAATACACTAACTGTGACTAACTATAACAGGATAGATCTTTTTTCTGTCACATCACATTCACATTTCTCCCATGCTTGCACCAAATTGGTCTCCAAACACGTTGCACCTGTAGTCTCCGCTAACACAATACTATCACCTTAGCTACGCTGACTTTGATGGCCACCTGTGCTGCCTTCTCTGCTTCAAACACCTGGGTACGCTGTGCCAAGTGTCGCTCTACTGCCTCCAATTGGATGATCAGCTTTTCCCGAGCTCTCTATGCATCCACCAAGACAACCTTACGTCCAACACATACTCCGAGTCCCTCAAAGCGTAGCATCCTTTTCGAAAGGCTTGGTCCAGTGCTCTCTCCACCTCTGGCACATAGACACTCTATGCCTGCAGCAGCTCCAAGTCATATCAACTGGTCACACTTCTCACGACTGATAACTGAATTTACTGGGGGTCTAGGGGGCATCGGCCCTAGCAGGGTCGAGGGGCAGTGCCCTCGCGGGGCTCTCGGGCTTTGCTCTAAGCGCGATACAGGGCGGGGTCGAGGGGTAGCGCCCTTGCCGCCAAGACCAAATTAGCACTCTCAAACCCACAGAAAAGTCCATGGAACACATCATTTTTGTGATTTTCTTCCAATCCCACGCTCTTTCTGCCAACCCCTTATGTTTTACTACCTATTTATGTCTTTCCCTTCCCTTCGGTAGCATACGTTCTTCATTATGGACTGTTTTGATTTGTTGTCTTTTTTTTTTTTAGAACCTCTTATCACCCTTCTTCTGTGTCTACCAGTGTACTGCAATCTCCTTCCATTCAAGAGAGTCTGTAAGGTGATTTGATTCCTCACAACTTTTAGCCATATGGTGCACTTGCTTTGCTCTCCCCTAAAGGGCCGTTCGATGTTTTTCAACACCGTATGGTGCTTGCTTAGTTGTATGACAACTTTTCTTCTTAACCGTACATTAGTCCCTTCCGTACGGTGATGGCAACTTGTTCGGCTTGCTGTACTATGAAATATTTCTCTTACTTTCTTCTTTGTTTATGCCATATGGTCTTAGATATTATTTTGAGTTTGTACTTACTCCTCATGAATTCCGTATTGGTCGTACGGTTGTGTTCATGTACCGTACGGTGATGTTGTACTCCAGTCCGTACAACACCCTTGCCCTTGACCGTGCGGTCCCCTTTTCTTGGATGTCATATAGTGTCTTCTATTACAGTCTTTTCAATGTACTGTACGGTACTCTAGCTGGTTCGTACGGTCTTTTCTTGGATCTGTACAGTTGCTTTGTCTTAAGCCGGATGAGACTTCCTTGCCTGCTTCCTTTTTGCCGTATGGTACTTCCTTGTCTGCTTTAGAAGGCCGTACGGTATCCACTTTTATGACTCGCTTAGTTGTATGGTCTCAACAATGGCCGTACGGTCTTCTCTTGTAGTGCTTCATGTGGTTTGCTCAATTAATGTCTTCCAGATTTCATATGGTATGCTTTTCCTACTTTTGACGTCATATCTAGTCTGAACCTTCAATTATTGTCCTACTTTATATTCTTACTTATTACTTTTTCTACTATTACTTTATTTTGTTTTCTTTCTGAATTTGCTCGTTCTAGGGTTCTAACTTTGAAATGAAGTTTCAGCTCCCATCATGTGCGTTGCCTTGCTGACGTTAAATTTTGAGTTTTGACTCGTTAACCCTTTCTGCCACCTCGTTTCCATCAAATGTCCATAATTTAATACTTCTGTTGTTGTCTACTTCTCGGATTTTAAATGGTCCGAGCCATTTCACCTTGAACTTTCCAGGCCTAACCTCATTACGCCCCTTATATTTTAGTGCTAACTGGCCAGGTTGGGACTTATTTATTTTTAGATGCTTATCATGCCATGCTTTGTGCCTATTCTGTGTCACCTCCGTGGCCTATTGTGCCAACAGTTGCTTTTTCTCGAGTTTATTAAGACTATGCAATCTTTCCCTTAGGCTTTCCATGTTGCCTAACTTATTCTCAATCGCAATCCTCGAATTTGGTACTATGAATTCCATCCGCTGCCACTGCATGGCATCAATAACTGTATTCTTGATTTTAGAATCTTCACTCTGTATTACTGAAGTTTTTATTATGCCCTTCCTCTTTGTTTCCTGTGCAGATTGTATGATGTGTTTTCCTTGTTGTTGGTACCTTTCTACTATATGTGTGGTGCGGCATAACATTTTCTTTCTGCGTGGTCCGTTCACTGTGTACCGTATGATGGAATCTTTTCTTTTGATGCCTTTAGCTTTAGCCGTAATCGCCTCATCTCCCAAGTTCATTATTTTCACCGTAGGCTCTTCATACTTCATCGGTTTATCCTCACTGAAGTATGGGCCGATGTCTATCCACTTGCGCTTCTTCCTCCTTTATTTCTCTATACTCCTTCAAAAACTCGTTTCCTTCTTTTTCTTCTTTGACACCCAACACGTTGCAGCTTGGGAAGAGTTCATAATCCTCCATCTGCTAGTGAAATAGACCGTTCATCGAATCCATATCGTCGTCCTTCGATCCAACTTCCAACCGTAGGACTCCTTCCTCGTCCAGTTCCATTTGCTTCTTCCCTTCGTCCTCTCCTTTTGAATCGGACGATCTGGCTTCTCCCACCATTTGTGTGTGTAAATTAATAATGAATCTCTGTCCTCTGCTCTCCATTGATAGTGTGTTCTTCTTCCAGTCATGTTTAACCTTTGCTTGTACGAGCCATCCTTGTCCAAAAATGGCATCATATCTCCTTTTTAGCGGGATGACTACAAAGTCGAGCAGGAATGACTGTGTTCCAATAGTTATTGGTTGTGCCATCAGGATCCCTAGAGGCTTAATGCCATGTTGGTTGTCCTAGCGTTTTCTGAATATCTTCTGGTAGCACGTTCACTCCTGATCCTCCATCTATAATTGTGTCTGTCAGTACGGTGCTCAGAATGCCCATCTCAACTATAGCTGGATGCCTTCCTGTTGTAAGTGCCAGTAGCATCGGGTTTGCTGCCGTTGTTCCATTACTATCCCTTCCTATTTCCTCTGTCACTCTTGGGAGCGATGTCATTCATAATAATCTTTCGCAACTATGGCATCGTGAGAAGGTGATTTAATTTAATAGGAACTTCTGTTTGCATTATTTGCCTTATGTTTTTTCCGCTAAGTTCCTTTTTGAAGTTTCGGCAGTGTCTTTTACTTGTGATTTTCCTAGTTTTGTTTGCCTTTCCAACTCTGTTCGTGCTTTTTGTAACCTCTCCTCTTCTACTACATCAGGGTATTTCGCTTTCTTCGCTTGCTCACGTGTGACTGCCAATACCTTCTCATCACATGTTTCAATGCTTAATAGATTTATGCCTTGCTTTGGGCATTTTGAATCTTTGTGGTCCCTTGGACCACACCATCTGCATAGTAGTTGTGGCATCTTCTTCGTAGTACAGTCTCTAGCGAAGTGGCCCGAGGGATTGCACGCATGGCATTGTATCATTGGTTGTCCACTCATGTCGTACTATATTCGACTCCGGCCTCCATTGTTATTGTTGTTGTTATTGCCACCCCTTCCGCGTCTATTATTGTTGCAATATCCTCCCAAAGTTGCATCGTTGTTTGTGTTCTTTCTGGTAGAAACTTCCTGCATTAGTAACACTTGCTGGTGTCCTTTTGATTCCATGTTAAATGGACACTCCTTTAGGGAATGTCCCGCACCTTGGCAGATGTCAGAAAATTGTTTCTTCGGGCATGAGCCCTTTGTATGGCCATCCTCTTTACAATCAGTGCACCACAGTCCTCCCTTCACTGAATCTGGACTCTTTTTCAAATTCTTAAATTCTTTCATCATTCTTAGCATATCCTTCTGTAATGCTCGAAGTTTCTTATTCGGATGACAAATCGTCTGAATCCGATGACTTATGCTTTTTCTTCTTACTTGTCTTATGTTCGCTTTCCAGATCCATCGCATGATTATATGCGTCGGCGTACAATGCGTGGTACAATTTTCATCTTCTTTTTCAAAGCTGATCGTAGCCCCTCCACAAACCATTGTTTCTTCAATCCGTTCGTCGGTTGACTTTCCATCTTCCCAACCAACTCTTTCAGCCGTCTGGCATAGGCCCAGATTGTTTCATTCTTTCCTTGCTTGGTGCTATATATCTCCGCTACTATTTCATTATCGTCTTGTAGCAACCAGAACTCTGTTATGAACTCTTTTCTAACATCCGCCCATGTAGTCAGTTTCTGAGGGTCGGAGTCCAAAAACCAATCAATTGCCACACCTCGTAGGGTTGCTGGGAACTGTTTGACCCAATCATCCTCATTCGTCACGCCATTTGTTGTCCATATGGTTTCGCATGTTTTGCAATGTTTGATTGGATCTACCATTCCATCACCATTAAACTTTGGTAATTTTTCTTTGGGACCTGCCATTACTACTTTCTTCTGATTCTGAGGTACTTGCTGAGCACTAACGTTGTTCTGAATACCCGCACTGTTCTAAATACCCGCTACACAACACTCGCGCTGTTTTGTACAACCGTGCTGCTTCGGACAACCGTCCTACTTCTAACAACCGCGTTACTTGGTGAGAAAAGATCTTTCTCAAGCGAAGTTGTTCAATTCTCTTCCTGTATCCTTTTTTCGAGTGTATCGGGAATGAAGTGTTCACTCCATGCTCATGCTCTCTCGGCCCTTGAAACGGTGTGAGTTGCTTCCCTTTCGTTCGACTGCTCTACCCTCAACGTATATAGGTTAATGAACTCCTCCCTTGTTTCTTCTACCAAATTCAATCGCTGTCGAGTCTCCTCCAGCAATTCCTCGGTACTCCTTGACCTATTAGGTGAGTGCACTCCCTTTGTCTATGCCCCTTCACCTCCTCAGTGTCCATCAGCAATTTGTAGAAGCTTCTGTTTGTGCTCTGCTTGCTATGCTAAAATTAAAACTTCTTGTGCTGTGCGTATTTTATCCTTATCTTTTATCTTATTTCTATCCTTGTTAAGCAAATTAGGCATTAATCTTCATCACACCTCCTTTGTTTCAGGTTCAATTGGCAATGGCGCCAAATGTTTACTGTACAGGGTAAAAGGATAATTAACACATGTAGTATAGCACGATATAACGTAGAACAAATACTTTATTCATATACGCAATATGCTTATTACAATAACCCCAATGATGATTCAAAGTCCATTCCGGATGGTGTACATATACCTTTCCGAAGGGTTGACTCAACCGTCACACACTCGTTTGGATACAATTCTACTTGTCGGCTACAATATAAAATTTACCGACAACAGGCGCTTAAAAGTTGGTGATATAATGAACCAAACCTTGTTGTTGAGGAAAAAAATCCGTAAAGTATCATCTCGAAGCTAAGTGGCCTCCATAAGATAGAGCACCAGGCAATGCTAGTCAATGTAACTAAAAAAGTTGATAAGGTCCCACAATTTTGGAAAAGATGGTAAAACCTCACTTTGATCTTAATAGTAGACGAGACAATGAAAGTTAAAGTGAATCTTTGTTTTTGTCTCTGCCAAGGTACGTAAATGACAAATGCAGTCCTCTCTATTGATGTGAGATGGTTAGTCTAGTATCTAAGCCAGTGGGATCCAACTCTAAAGGAACTAGGAGAGATACAAATGACATGGCACTAATGCTTGGTCAAATATGCAAGACGCATGATAATCCAATCACAAATATCTAAGAAGTGCTCGACATAAAAGGCCATCCGTGGATGCAACCCTCCTAGAGGGTTGATCCAAGTTGTTTTAATGTATTGTCTATAAATATCGAGTTTTACTTGCCTGTTCAGCTCTTGACAAGAGGGGAGGAGGTGAATGGGAGCATCCAGAGAACTTATAGGGAGGGAGATGATCAATCTTAACCCAAATCAAACCCAATAGAGTAGTGGCTTGAGTGTACCAGCAGCGGGCTTGAGCACACAAACAGGGGCCCTAGTGGTTGGATCAGAACTAGCAATAGTGACTGAAGATTAGTAAGCTAGGTAAGAATATTTGTATCGGTCACCAGTCGAATCCACAAAGCCCCAGAGACAGTGAAGAAACCAAATGAGATCGAAGACGACTGTAAGTTTGAAGGTTTGAGCCCTGAACTTTGCCAAAATAACATTGCGGGGAGTGGAACGATAACATTTGATGATCCGCTTGGGAAAAGTGGAAAGCGTCTGAATCCACTCAACCAAGGATCAGTTGCAGTCTAGGAGAGAGGAGCCCCAAACCATTGAACCATATAAGACTGTCAGTCTAACCAAAGAGGAAGTGCAATGAAAATGGTGTCTGATGTATTGTCTCTTTACATGGCGAGGGAGCCTAACCCTTTATTAATCCTAGGCTCAACAGTGGGTCTCATGTTGAAATGGGGCCCCAAACCACTAAACTATATAAATTTGTGGGTCTGACCAAAAAGTCTAGGAGTGAAAATTTGGAGGAAGTGTCATGAAAATGGTGTTTGAAGCACTGTCTCTCTAACATGACAAGGGAGGCTAGCCCTTTATTAATCCTAGGTTGAACAACGAGTCTCATGTTAAAATAGGGGCCAAAGATCCTTACCCTGATGTAAGTGTATGAAGAAACGATCTCTATATCTTGGCCCTATAAACAAAAATGGAGGTTTGAAGTCTTCATATAGTTGAAGACCATAACACGAGTCGTACTCAGGTTTATAACGAGTTGACACTGGTCACATAAAGAGGCCAACCTATCAAGAAGCCTCTGAAGCCCCTGAGAGAAGATGCTAAGAGAATCACATCATTGACAAAGAGGAGAATAAAGATCATGGCTTGGTGTAAGTAGCAACTGTCATCGTGGAGCGAGGAATCCTGAAGGAAAGCCTCAAGCTCATCAATATAAATGCAACACAAAGTGGGGGAGAGAGGGCAACTCTGCTTCACCCCAATGGTACTTTGGATTGGGTTTGAAAAGCCTTAGAGAGAAGGCAATGCTATAAATTTATTGTGTAACTAAGAGCTGAAATAGATAGAATAGTAAAGTGTGCGACATAACACAACCTATAGTAAATTCACTATCAACTCCTGCTAAGCACTGTAAAGACCAAAGTACCTCTACTGCACATAGATTGCTAGCACCCAGTTTATAATAGAGTTGTAAAATGAGGATATAATTCATTAGAATTACAATATGCTGATGTAAAAAAATTAGTAAATCTTGTGCAACACGAAAGGTTTTATTCTAGTTACTGGATTCGTGCCCTGGAGGTTGGATCCGTCTGAATTCTTCCAGATTTTTTTTTTGATTTTGTTTTTCTCGAATATTTTCTTATAATTGTAATGGATTTGATCCATAGATTCACACACACAGACATATACTGATTTAAATATACACAAATCCTCCACGAATCATAATTAGGAAAACAAAATTTTGAATCCACGTGTTCGATTTATGTGCTCGAATTAGATTCATTTCACGAATTGGTAACTTCCTCCTTTCACCCCTAAAATGTGGCAACTCGGAAAGAGTTTATAGTCCTCCATTTGCCAATGTAGTAGGCCATTCATCGAGTCCAAGTTATCATCGTCAAATCCTCCTAGTTTCAGGATTCCTTCTTAGTTGGGTTCCATCCCTTTCTTCCCTTCGTCGTCTCCTTCGTCTCTGGAGTCTGATGACGCTACATCTTCCACCATCTGGGTGTGTAGGTCAATTATGAACCTGCGACCCCCTCTTTCCATGGACAGAGTGTTCCTTTTCTAGACATGTTTCACCTTTGCCTGTACCAGCAACCCCGTTCGAGTATGGTGTCGTAACCTTTCCTTTTCACGGAATGACCACAAAGTTGAGTAAGAAGGGTTATGTCTCGATCATTACGGTTTGCGCCATTAGAGTTTCAAGGGGCTTGATTTTGTGTTGATCTGCGCTAAGTAGTTGGAATGTAGGCAGCCATAGGGTTGGTTGTCCCAACTTCCACGTTGCCTTAGGCAATATAGGCAGCCATAGGGTTCGTTATCCCAACTTTTTCCACGTTTCCTTAGGCAATACATTTACGCCCGATCATCCACAATGGTGTTTGTTAGGATGGTTTCAAGAATACCCATCTCAACTACTGCAGGGTGCCTTCCTGTGTTTAGCACAAGTAGCATTGGGTCTACTATGGTAGTTTTGCTTCCACCATGGGTGTTCTTCCTTGGCTCATCCATTGCCTTTGGGGATGGTGTCATGTTTAAGATTGCTGTCCATAACTGAGGCATTGCAAGAAGGTCATTTAGTTTTATAGGAACTTCTGCTTGCATTACCTATCATATAATGTTTTGTTCTACCTGGTTCCTCCTTGAGGTACCGACAGTGTCCTGCATTTGCATTCTTTCTTCCTTAATCTCTTTTTCTATTGCTGTTTTTACTTGTTGCATCCTTTTCTTTTCCTCTTTCAAATCTGGGTATGTTGCCTTTTTCACTTGTGTGCAAGTTATTGCTAATGTTTTGTCCTCGCATCTTTCTGTGGTCAATAGGTTCTCCCGGGCTTAGGGCATTTTGAGTCACCGTGGTCTCCAAGACCCACACCATTTACACAATAGTTGTGGTGTTCCCTTCATAGTACAATCTTTGGCGAAGTGGCCCCAGAGGTTGCACGCACAACATTGTATCATTGGCTGTCTGATAGGATCATATTGTAATTGGCTACATCCCCCGTTATTGTTGTTACCTCCTCTTCTGCATTGGTTGTTGTTTCGATACCCTCCTGAAGTTGCCGCATTGTTATTTGTTCCTGTAGCTCCCGAGGTGGGCACTTCTTGTGTCAATAACACTTGTTGGTCTCCTTTTGTTTTCATATTGAACAAGCATTCTTTGGTGGCATGTCCCGCAATTTGTCAGATATCGCAAAATTATTGTTAGGGCAAGAGCCCTTTGTGTGGCCCTCCTTGCAGTCTGCAGAGCATAGTTCCCCTTCTCTGTTTTGGCAAGGGTTCTATTTCATCATACGTAACATATCTTTTTGTAATGCCTAGACCTTTTTGTTTGATTCCTCATCTTTGCTTTTGGAGGATGAGTTTTTTTAATCCAAAGATTTGTCTTTCATTTTTTCCCCGGTTTTGTATTTGCTCTCTAAGTCCATTGTGTGGTTATATGCATCAATGTACGATGTCGAAGGTCCTCTTTTCATCTTTTTCTGCAGTATTGGTCGTAGTCCTTCGACAAACCCTCTGTTCTTCAATCTGTCCGTTGGTGGGTTTTCCATCTTCCCTACCAACTCCTTTAGTCTCCACGTGTATACGCGGACTGTTTCATTCTTCCCCTGTTTTGTATTGTAAATTTTTGCTACGATCTCATTGTCATGCTTGAGTAGTCAGAATTTTGTTGTAAATTCTTTCTTAAGTTTTGCCCATGTGGCAGCTTCTTTTGGTTGATATCTGAAAACCAATTGATTCCTATGCCTCTTAGGGTAGCTGGAAATTGATGGATCTAGTCATCTTTGTCTGTTACACCATTTGCAGTCCATATCATTTCACACATTTATAGTACTGGACTGGATTGACTGTCCCATTGCCATTAAATTTAGGTAATTTTTCCTTTGGCTCTGTCATTATATTTTGCCTTGTTTGTTGGATCTGTGCTACTTGTGCGCCCACACTGTTTTGTGCATTTGCGTTGTTCTTCATACCCGTGTTGTTCTGCACAACCGTGCTACTCCGGACAACTGCGTTACTCTGTGGTTTGAAGGGTTCTTCTATAAACAAGGTTGTTCGATTCTCAACTTGTATCTGTTCGTTTGGTGTATCGGGGATGAATAGTTCACCCCACGCTTGTGCTCCTTTGGCACCTCGAGCCATGTAGATTCTTTCTCTTTTGTTCGGATTCTCTACCCTTGGTGTATACAAGTTTAGGAACTCCCTTGTCTCGTCAACCAAATTCAACCTTTGCTGCATCTCCTCGAACAAGTTTTTAGTACTTCTTGGTCGGTTAGGTGAATGCACTTTGTCGGTTAGTGCTCCTTCACTGAAACCACCTCAGTGCCCATCGGCGAGCTGTTGAAATTTCTGCCTTCGTTTTGCCTGTTGCTTGAGGATTAATGCTTCCTGTGCTATGCGCTCATCATCCTTTTATTTTATTTTATTTCGATCTTTATTGAGCAAGTTAGGCATTAATCTTCAGAACACATCTACGATACCATGTTCGATAAGCAATGACGCCGAATGTTTACTGTACAAGGTAAATAGATAGTTATTGCATTAAGAGACTAGAATATGACACAAAACAAGATACTATTTTATTAATACAAGCAGAGTATACAATCACAAGTACAATGATGATCCATAGTCCAATTCAAACGATGTACATATATCTCTCGAAGGGGTAACTCAACCATCACGCAACCTTTCAAACACTAACTAATCCCGTTGGTTGTGTTTAGACTTTTGTCGACAACAAAGTCTACATGACATAGCCTCTTGGTTTCAAGGTTGCTGAAAAAGACCACCAAGTAAGATTGATCAGTACTTGGTTGCTCATGGTTTCATGTTGCCCTTTTGACAATAATCTTTATATCAAACACTTCGGTGATGATATTCTATTTCTTATTCATGTGGATGACTTGATAATTACCCACATTTCAACACATTTGATTGCAAATATTAAACAAGACCTATGCAAGGATTTTGATATGACAGATTTGACATTTTTCCATTATTATTTATGTGTTGGAGTGTAAGAATTTGGTATAGCTCTGATACCATGTAAGAATTTGCCTTAGGGAAAAATTCACCCAATACCAAGAAGCACAATAACTAGCACAAATAGACCAACAGAGTATGATTAGAATAACAATATGATATTCAATTGATTGTATAGTACACTAGAGGTGCCTGTATATAAAGGTCTCTAAGATGCATTTAGAATGTCTAGGAGTTAGCAATATGACAAGCCTCACAACTAAGCACATGTCCACCAGGAATGGGTTATCCTCCATTAAGCACAGGAGTTAGTGCGATGATGAGAGAATAAACTTGCAAAGGTGTGTCACGTAAAATGATGTTGTAGACACCATGTGCTTAATTAAGAGTGCCAACAACTGTGTTGTCAACACGACAACTCAGTTGATTATGCAAACTCTAGTGTTGTAGGCCTCTAAGATGCATCTAGAATGTCTAGGAGTTAGCAATATGATAAGCCTCACAACTAAGCATATGTCCACCAGGAATGGGTTATCCTCCATTAAGCACAAGAGCCAGTGTGATGATGAGAGGTTAAGCCTACAAAGGTGTGTCACATAAAATGATGTTGTAGACACCATGTGCTTAATTAAGAGTGCGAACAATTGTGTTGTCAACATGACAACTCAGTTGATTATGCAAACTCCAGTGTTGTAGACACCATGTGCTAAAATAGAGTTGCTTACTCCAGTGTTGTCCACATGACAACTCATATGAGTACGCAAACTCCTAGGTGTCTATCCTAAGAAATAATAAAATAATGCATTTATCCTAAGTAAACTTAAGTAGAGCGTAAATAATAATTATTTACACTAACACCCCCCCTCAAGTGCAACTTAGGGGAATGCACTTAAGCTCACAAAAGCTATGATGAAATGCATAATAGGTCCCGACTACGAGGCCATGTTAGGTACTCAAGTACAATGCAATGCTGAAATGCAATGAAATCTTTCTGCAAATGGAGAAAAAGGGAAAACCTCATGGGAAAAACCCTCCCCCAAAAAGAGAGAAAAGTACAATAAAGAAGGATGCATGAATGGATGGAGTAATCAAGACCCCCCCATTATGACATACATCATGCATATAAGTGAAAGAGACCTTCTCCATCTGCTGTAAAGAATCCACAATGATGTCAGAACGATCAAGTGGTTGAGGGTCAGAGTGTGCCCTCACAACGAGTGAAGAAGTCTCCTCAACAAAGAGAAGATTGATGTCATCAATGATGTCTCTCACATCTTCAATGTGAGACTCCACAAACAACTCTGCAATGTCTGGAAGGAAGTCATCCCATGAAGCTGAAGTAGGAAGACATGGTAAATCCTGCTGCACTGAATTAGGAGCATCTGTTGTTGGAACTGGATCAGTAGAAGCAACAGGAGCATTAGGAGGTGGGATCTTATTTGGAGTTGGAGGTACTATAACTGGAGTGATTGGAGGTAGAATGTCTTCTGGAAATGGAGGGACTCGTGGATCTCCATATGCTTCCCAAAGAGCCATCCAAACGTCATGAGGAAAACTTACCGTACTAAAAGGAGCAAAAGTTTCCTCACTCATAATCCGATACAGAAAGCGAAGAAGTGTAGAAAGATGTTTCTAAGTAGGATTAGGTGGCAATATCTTGAGAGATAAGGAAACTCTTCCTGATGTTATCTTAGATGATCAAGCATCAAAGCACTCCATTTAGGATAATTCCTTGTTGTCAACTTCGGTCATGAACCAGATTGATATATGTGACAAGACTCCATGAGATCAATGTATGCACCTCTCAAAATGCAAAAATAAACAATTAACCCCCCTTAATGTATGATTTGGCACTTTATAGGCAGTGCATTTACAATAGGCCACTTGCCAATGTAGCTCTTAGTGGACTTTTGATTTTTGCTGTTTACAACCTCCTCTTGGTGTTCAAATCTGGTACTTAGCAATATACAACAATTTTGAAGCAATATAATCCAAAGAAAAGACCTAATTCTGAAAGTGGTATTTTTGTCCACACAAGCCTATAATCTGATTGCAGATCCGGAAAATAGACAAAAAATTATTCATTTAAAAAAGAACCTGATTTGGAGTCCAGATGAGCCCGTACTAAGCATTTGAAGTTGCAAAAATTGGGATTTGCGATTTGCAGAAAAATTCAGGAACAGAGAGCTCAAACATCTTGCACCAATGTGTAGATCACAAAATTCTACCCCAAAACAAAAAAAAAATTGCTCAAAAAAAGGAGTCCGTATGAGGGAGATATCGCTGTTTGAAAATCACCTCTGTAATTTTTTTCCTAAATTGCCGCCGTTGTGCCTCCAAAAATCAAATGACTAATTTTCACCTTAGTGTACGATTTTGGTGAAACAAAAGTCGATTTGGGGGTTTTTTGACCTTTTGAATATGATGCCAATATCTGATTTGCACCAGCAACCTCCAATCTTGTCCTGCAAAAAATTCTCTCCTCTACAGGCTTGATGGTCGAAATTTTTTTGAACAAAATACATAGATCCGAAAAATAATGCAAAGAAATTGCAGAGACTGAAATATTAAAATATGCAGATTTGAAAATTAAATTTAGAGATCTGAAATGATCATACCAATTGTGCAAATCGAGCCTTTGGGTTCTGTTTGCAAAATTTTTTTTGCCTCAAATTTGACTATGGCCCAACATAGGCGAATTTATAGTTACTTTTCACCAAATCAACGCTCCGGACGCAATGGTGAGGTCCGCTTTGGCTCTAGACGCTCCCAATAGCTGCGGATACTTCGTATTTGAATCGAGGTGTCCTCAGAGAGGTGAAGCAAGAATGGTTTCCAATGGCTATGAAATGATGCATCTATGGCTTTGATACCATGTAAGAATTTGGTATTTTGATACCATATAAGAATTTGCTTTAGGGAAATTTTTTAAAAATAACCTTCATGTTTCTTTTTAATGCTCACTATTGTATCTTATTATATCTCTGTAAATAGTAGAATGTTTCTAATATTTAGGTGTAATCTATAATAGAATGTTTCTATTCTATTCGACTCTTCTCTTTGTATATATAGATCAGTTTGATCTCTGATTAATTCATTCAAGTATTCTGCCATTTACATTTGTAACATGGTATCAGAGCTAGGGTTTAAACCCTCTGTGCAAATCGACTGAAAAATTGTGTCTTCAGCTACTGGCGTTCTTGGAAACCCGTGGCTTAGTCTGTAAGTCACAAATTTGAAGGTCGTTTTTTCAAATCGGGAGGTCGTTTTTTCAAATCTGTTCACATCTAGATCTCAAAAAGTGGGATTTTTTGGTTGTTTTTTTTCAAAAACAGGTCTGTCTATCCCGGTTGGATATTTTGCTTGCGTTTCAGCTGTTGAGTTTTGTTGTTTTTTTTTTCATCTGCAAACATCTTTTTTCTGCCTTTTTGACCTTTTTGGCCGTCGACTGTTATTCTGCTCGAAACCCTAGTTTTTTGACTTCGGAAAAAAATTCTGATCACATATTCTTGGTGGATTTTTTGAAATCTCAAATGGGTCTTCATCAAATTTTTGTGGGTGCCTCGTTTTTTGTGCCTCAATTTTCGAGGCAGTGGATTCGGATTCTGACAACATTTTATGTTTGGGTTTTTCGAGCTCTTTTCTGGGTACTTCTCCAATTTTTTTGGGTCTTTCATTTTCTCACCTCGAAGTTTGTGCCATTTGAAATATTCACATATTATAAGCATCTGTATCAGCAGCATCAGAAGTTGGACTCAATTAAACAGCACGCCAATGCTGCCCAACACTCATAGCAGAAAGAATCTATCTACCATGCCTTTATGGCCAACATACCTGCAAATCATGTGAAATCTTCTGCCTGGTACATCGATTCTGGTGCCTCCCGACATTTCACTCATAGGCGTGATTGGTTTGTTGAATTCACTCCCTATTCTGACTCAGTAATCTTTGGAGGCGGTGAAGATTACAATATTGTCGGCAAGGGCAATGGTCAGATTCAATGTGGAGGAAGAAAACTCATGTTCCTCAATGTATGTTATGTTATTGGCATGAAACATAATCTTTTGTCTGTTAGTCAGATTATGAAGCACTCTCCTTAGTTGGATGTCATTTTCAGTGGAAATAAGTGTTCGATTATTGATCGTGCTTCTCGCACTACCCTTGCTTTTGGTCTTGAGGATCATGGTATTTATAGGCTTGTAGATTCAGGCGATTCCCTTGAGCATGCCTTCATCGCCAAATCATCTGCTCTTGGCAGTCTCTGGCATCAGCGATACGGTCATCTGAACATTCAATATCTACCACAACTTGCTTGGGATAATTTAGTCCATGGCCTACCTAATATTTAGACCCAGAACCATCGCGTTTGCGAAGCTTGCCAAGCAGGGAAGCAACATAGGACACCATTTAAGAATGGTGAATCATGGTGGGCATACAGAGTACTCCAACTAGTCCATGCTGATGTATGTGGTCCTATGAATACTCCTATTACTGGGAACAGGTATTTTTTACTCTTTGTGGATGATTTTAGTCGCAAAATGTGGGTATATTTTCTTCAGCAAAAATCAGATGCCTTTCTTGTATTTCAGCAGTTTAAAGCTCTAGTAGAAAAAGAGTCTGGTTCCTCCATCCGTACTCTTAGGACCGATAATGGCGGGGAATTCTGTTCTTCTACTTTCTCTGCCTTCTGTACTACTCATGGCATTAGACGTCAATTCACCACACCTCACATCCCTCAGCAAAATGGTGTTGTAGAGCGTCAAAACCGTACCATCACAGAAATGGCTAGGGCTATGCTAGAACACAGAAATGTTCCCAGAAAATATTGGGCAGAAGCAGTATCCACAGCTGTCTACCTTCTTAACCGGTCACCCACCCTTGCAGTTAATCATAAGACTCCTGAGGAAGCCTGGTTTGGTCACAAACCTAGGATCAACCATTTGAAAGTTTTTGGCTCTCTGGCATATGTATAGATTCTTGATGCCAAACGCACTAAGTTGGATTCCAAAAGCCAAAAAGTTATGTTTATAGGATGCAGTCACACACATAAGGCCTACAGACTGATTGATGTAAATACTGATCGTTTAATCTTCAGTCGTGATGTTGTGTTTGATGAGGAATTTGGACCATTTCCGCTCTCTGACTCCCCACCACATTCCGAGATTCAGTCTTCAGCAATCTCTGACTTGGGTTCTTCTATTTTATATGAGTCATTTGATGCTATTGATACACCACCTCAGTCACTTCCAGATAATACAACTCCTGGTTCTGCTTCTCATCCAACTATTCGACAGCATCTGATATTAGCTCCTCGACTCTTCGGCCAAAATGGTGGGCTCAAACGATTAGTGATCTTCGTCTTGATGAACTCATTGAGGGTAGAACCTCCAGAAATAAGAGCCTTCAGCACAACACAGTTAATATAGCTCTTATGGCCAACATCCACAGTATCCTTGAGCCCCAGATATATGTAGAGGCCAAAGGAATTCCAGAATGGGAACAAGCAATGGATGCTGAGCTTCAGAGTCTTCAAAAGAACCACACTTGGTTTCTTTCAAATGTCCCTCCTGGGAAGAAATCCATTAGTTGTAAATGGGTCTTTAAGGTCAAGTACCATGCAGATGGTACCTTGGACAAATACAAAGCCAAACTTGTTGCTCGAGGATTCACCCAAAGTGAAGGTATTGATTATGAGGAGACATTTGCACCGACAGCCAAGATGAGCACTATTCGCATTCTTCTTGCAATTGCAGTTCAGTATGGTTGGAAAGTTCATCAGATGGATGTGAAGAGCGCCTTTCTCAATGGTGAATTACAGGAAGAAGTCTACATGACGCAACCCCCAGGTCTTAAGGTTGCCGGTTCAGAACACAAAGTATGTAGACTCCAAAAGGCCCTCTATGGTCTTAAATAGGCCCCTAGGGCTTGGTACATAAAGATTGATCATTACTTGGTTGCTCAAGGATTTCAGCGTAGTCTGTCAGACAGTAATCTGTATATTAAACACTCTGGTAATGATATTCTTTTTCTTGTAAGCTTTTAACTTGCAAATTATGAATTGACAACAAAATGAATATATGAATGCTTTTAAAATAAGAATAATTATGGATTAATGCAACAAATGAATATTTAAATTCTTCAAAGAAAAGATATGAAACAATTGCCAGCATATGGATTATGAATCAAGAGTAATATAAAGACCAGTGCTTAATTAAATGGGCAAACAGAGTCAATAGTATAAGTTGAAATGTACATGAACTTTATAAAGTTTAATGTACTTAGACTATAAACAATTTAATAATCCAGACGCGACAGATCAAATATACAGATGCAATTTTAAACTAGTCTAGAATGCACTTTAACTCCTATAGTTGGGAGACAAACTAGACATAGATACAAAAACAATTGAATATTTCACAATATTTATGATTATCAAGTTTAAAATGCAATAATGACCCAGTCCACTTGTCCGAACATTAAAATATATATATATATAAAATTTAAAAAATAATTATAAAGGACACAACTTAATAATATTTTAAACTCTAATGCAAATAAATAAAATAGAGACACTTACAGATTGTGCCGGAAATAGAAATTGCACTAGAGACACTCCTTATGGATGATCCATCCAATGCATTTCGATTCTAGGATCACATATAAAAATTTATACTCAATGATCCAACATCCACCAGCTTAGTTCAAAACTTCATTTCTTTATCAATGAAAGAATATAATATCCAAAGGCAAGAGGCCAGTTAAATCTGCCACAACTGCTGAGAATAAGTAGGGCTTCTGTCTAAGACCTTTAATAATGTCTTGGGGGTCTGAATATGGAAAAATGAATGATTCGTTTTGACTTTCAATCGCTACACTTGAAGGAAAGTACATACTATTGGTGGCACTGTCATTATATCGATGTCAAGAGGGTCTTAAACTGGTTATGTCTTTCCTAGTTTTTCTTTTATATGTTTGACAAGAAAATTAGTGATTATATAGTATGTAAAGTTTTTTAGAAAAATATGAATTGTATATGAATATATATTGTGTTTTTGTTTTGATTTTCTATCATATATTTATAAACTATGAAAAGGTGCATAAGGAATGGATACATCTCTTCACTGCACTTAATCTCAACTACTTGCTAACAAAGTTGTGAGTTTAACTATCTTAATGAATTATTCTAAAGTGCCCAAAATAATTCATTTAGCCTTGCTAAATACATGAAATAAGTTTGAACAAATGCTACAGGATTGAGCAAGCCTCTACATGGCACTAAGCATGCAAATATCGGTTTTACTCCTGTATTTCTTCATGACAGGTGATCTCCTAGAGGCTATGCGTGTCTTGAAAAATATCTGTTCTCTATTGCTTCCACGGTGATTCTCCATTATCTACATGCCTGTGACTGCAGATATCCAGTCATATGCTCGATTCCTTTATATGTCTTCGTCATTCGCTAAGATTGTTTCCTCCTATTTTTCAGTGGCGATTCCCCAACCTCAATGCATATTCCTTGCGCTGGATGTTTCCATTGATAGCACCGGCCATAGTCATGTTAATCTGGGGGTTTTGCTGCATGCTTAATCGGATTTCTTATGCAGACTCCCTACTGAAACTTCTCACACATCCCGTCACTCGCTTGGGCCTCAGAAATTTGCACTCCCACACGTCCTATCACTTGCACTGCAGATTATGTGTCTATGTATCTGTTGCAGTGCAATTTTTTTTTAATATTGTTTTAATCGAGCCCTTTCAAAGGAACGCAAGATGATTATTAATTGCTTCAATGCATCGTATCCTTTTCACTACTCCATCTTCAACCCGATATTCAACAGGATGCACTTCCTGATAGAAAAATTGTATGCATTATGCACATATACTTTTTGTCTTTTGCTGGAACTAATTCCTCCTCTTTTCCACCGGAATTTTTGAACCTGCAACCAAACACAGATTATCGTTTGATATTGATAAACAAAAGGTTAATAATAAACAATGCTCCAGCGGCTCTATGAGATATGGCCATTAAAATCTCCTGGACACCACACTCTGGTATCTGAGACTTGTTCTTTCTTTCATTCCCATGTTCGTTGATTTCTTACTCTGAATTTTATTGCTTGAATATTATTCATCTTGTATCCTGCTTGATGATTGGCAGATTACAGTCTGACTGGAGTGTTATTCATTTTCATTGTCTTCATTGCTGCAGGTATAGTTGTATGGTAAAGACTTAAATTCTAACACAATCTGTATATTCTTTTACAAGAATCTTCCTCTAATTCCACTCGACCAAAAATGAGCATCAACTCGGTAACAATTGAAAGATAATTTCATTTCTGCATCAATTGCAATTCTGCGACTTCATGCTTATAGATATGAAAGACTTCAATTTCAAATTTCTTTTATTTTTGTCCTGCACCGACTCTGATTTCATTTCGTTGTACAGTAATCTGCATTATCCTTTTGCTCACCTTTTTAACACATATAAATAGGTGCAGTAACTATTGCATTGTCATTAAAATATCCTCAACAGATCATGGGGTATCAAAGCTTCATATTGGATAAAAATTTGATGATGATATTTGGATGAAGCCTAAGAATGGTGTATTTGTCCTTAGACAACACTGCTCTTTTATACAAACGATACCTCATTAAGTTTTCAACTTAATCTCTTAAATGGAGGCCCTAATTCTTCGCAAAATTTGGGTTCCATCAGGGTGTTCAACTTGGTTCTTTGCAACTCTTATACAATTGTACATGCTACGACATTCTTCTGCATTCTACATTTGTATATTAATTTAACATGGCTATTTTTGGATAGCAATGCTGAAACAGTATAGTTGTTGTATGGTTAAGATATCTTATGGCATGTCTGTTCTTGTGGATCTTATATTAGAACTTATGAATTATACAATCATGCAATTCATACTTCTGGTCCGGTATCTCCTTGTTCTTGAGATTTGTTGGAATTTGAAATTTGTACTCTATTTGCAATAGTCATTAACTTATTTCTATTTATAGGGCATTTGTGGAACACATTTTAACGTGTTGCCCTTTGAGCGCAGCCTGGGCTTGAGTGAATCCATATATTTTATGTCATTAATTGCAATGGATGATCATTTTCTGTAGGTATTTGATGTCTGAAATTTGATTTGCAATCTGACAAAATATATCTTTGCATGGTTACCGTGCTGACCATGGAAATAATTTGATGATATATTTAAGCATAAGTTATCAGGTGATATTTGTTGAATAACTTGCAACAATTTTATTGTATGAGATTGCATAAAAGGATAAATGAAATTGGCAGAATTTGAAATGTTTGTCAGGCAACAAATTGTATTTTTACAATTTTCATAAAATAGACTGCAGTCTAATAAATTAACGACATGTAAGATCAAAATTTGGTCGACAAACTTATTACTCACCTTTGTTGGGCTTATATTATCATCATTATTTCTGCATAGGTACATAACTAATATATGCTCTGTTTTTGTTAAACAACCCATTTTCTTTTTTAAATGGATATTCAGAATCCAAGTTATGCCTCCATTGTGTTCTCTATACTGTTTGTTAGGCTATAAGGACTTTTGCAATTGCCACTGTTTCTGATGAGCTCAATATGTCAGGAACGGGCATACATGCTGCTCCAAATAAATGCAGAATCTAGTGACCATGAAACATCTGAAAGTGGCAGTTATGAACACGAAGACTATATCAATGATGGTGGTGAGAATGACGAGCTTGATGCCATTGCTGATGAACTTGAAGCTCATGCAGTGGTTGATGATCCAAATGAAGAAATTGATCCTTCATTATTTGACAGCGATGAAGCTTATGCAAGGGCACTTCAGGATGCGGAAGACCGTGAAATGACTGCTCGTATGATGGCTTTGGCTAATCAGTGTAAGATTAAGCAGTATCAGATTGATTTAGAGCTTTCATGATCTGAAGCAGTTGATGCTAACCACATACACATAAACCCACACACACACACACACACACGTATACCCTTGCACAATTGTGAATGCTGTCTTCTGATGGAAATTTTTTTTAGGGAAGGAAGATGACAATGGAGACAATGATGGAAGTTCTCAGGTATAACAATTTGTGGTATGACTGGTTAGAATTGGTTCATGAATTTTATTTATGGATATTTTGTTGAACTGTGGACCTTATGCTGGTATGCATCAAGAGATCAGAAGTAATTTTTGTTTTGTGTATTGTAACCACAAACATTTATTCCAACAGGCCATTTCTAATATGCTAGATCAGCATCTAGCTTATTATCTTAAACTAGCTATTTGGATTTCAGAAATGTCATATGCATTATTGGAAATGGTAATCACTGAACAGTGTACATATATCTAAGCTTGAAAAGAAAAATGGAATTAAACAAAAATACAAATAGCTGACAAAGTAGAAATCTTTATATGAATATTCATGTTTAATAGTGACACATGAGTGTGCAGTTGTACAAAAGTCACAGTGAATGTTGTATTTATACAGGGCCTGAACTCAAGGGAGTGCAATTGAACTTTAGTCATATTTAATGTTGTACTAATCTTGTGCCCAAACTCAAGGCAATGCATTTTTAAGATTAATGAATGTTTTGAAGACCATAACAATGTGCTGGTGATCCATCATTTGTGGCATGGTGTATTTTTTGCATTTTGTGGTTTTGTACCAACTCCTAACAAATATGTTAGTTTTCTAAGTTTCACTAAGAAGTTAAGACTTAGAGCAAATGATAGAAAACAATGTTTTACATTTTGATTGGTAATTCTTTGTTGCATGATAGGACACTCCTAAAGTTCATACAACTAAGAGATACAAGCCAAGTAGTAAGAATGGAGTTTAATAGGAAGAATTGGTGAGTTTAGTTAATGATAAGTGGATAATCTGTGGTGGAAAGAGTGATTTGAATTAGAATAACGGTAATGGTTATCTCGTAACTCCAAAAACTTGCATGCGATATGTATCAGATCTAACATATCTGTAAGGGAATCCTAATTACACAAGATTTTTGGGTAGAATAGCTTTGTTCAAAAGTGCAAGTTGCCTTTTGGTCATCATTGTCATGTCCTGTTTTCAGAACTAAAACAATTAAGAGATCCACATGTTATTTCTTTATTTCCTGTAGGCTAAAGCTAGGGAAATATTTCAATAATAATGTTTGACGTTGTTGGAATCTTATTGTTTTGAAACAACTTGTCACGGGTTTAGTACTTTTGGTTTTTAACAACAGTAGTGTGAATCTTAATCATGTTTTTAATAGCTTTAGATTATATGCTTGTGATGACTCTTATTCGAGCTTCCATGATCCAAGTTCATCACTTTTGTCAAGTTCACTTAGGTTTTGCATTTGGCCTTGTTTGTTGTACACCGCTAGTAGAATTGGGATTGATTACTTGATTCACTAGTCAAATGGCACTCCACCAACTCCAAATTAACCAACAAACAATTTGATATAACAATTCCGGCGAATCCCTTCACAAATTTGAGACCAACCTCTAGTAGCAAGAAAAATTTAACTTCTTAGCAACAATTAACACAGTAGGAGAAATGACAAGTTGTACACCTCAGCACAATTTGCTAAGAAATCTTGGAAAAATTCTGAAAATTGAATCTACAATACTTCAGCTGTAGATCCCAAACCCTTATACTTCGGCAAGGGCATAGAAAAATCAGAACTTTAGAAACGTCACAAAGACGACAAAGCAAAATAAGATTATCAAATAATTAGATGCTTTTCTCATCAAATGGGCACATATTTATAATCTACAAATGGCACAAAGTTTCCCAAATGAACTTCACTTAAGAAGTTTCCCACGCACAACATTAAAATATAATAAAGTGCCATTATAAACTAATTTATTAATTGCTTTTGGCTCTGAAAATGACCTTTTCCACCATAACTTAAAATTATGACACGTAAGGCCACTGTTTCTTGTTCCCATGATTTAAAACTTTTCATCCCGATTCCAATGAGCTATGATACTGAGGTAACCAACAAACGACACCAACAAAATAGCATGTGATTTATCCTATTCATAAATCCGGGCCTCCTTCGGACCCAGGTAACTACAGGACTAGTATGATTGGGCATACTTTTGCCAAATTTTATGCCACTGCTCTGAAAACCACGTTATCTAGAGAGCTTGACAGGAAAGGTTGTAGGGTTAAAGGGTGGGCTGGTTTTCTTGTTGACTATCAGACTATTGATCACATCTTCACTATGAGGGCTATTATTGAGGAGGCTAGGCATCGCTCTGAAAAAATCTTCTGCTGTTGTCGATATTCGTAAGGCTTTTGATTCTATTCCTAGGATGACCCTATTTCAGAGACTTAGAGAGATTGGGATCTTAGATATGTTGTTGACTGCTATTATGAGATTGTACGAGAGGGTGACTGGTAGGCTCAGGACTCCAGAGGGCTTTTCTGTTCTGATTCAGAGCACCATTGGAGTGGAATAGGGTTGCCCTCTTTCTCCTACTTTGTTTGGATTGTATATTGACGAGCTCGAGGATTTCCTTGTGAACTCCTCGCATCCTAGTGACAAGTGCTATTTGCATCAGGTTTTGATCTCCATTCATCCTTTTTGTAGAGGATGTTATTCTCTTGGCCTTTTCTTCTAATAGCTTACAGAGACTCCTTGATGGTTTGGCTTTTTTTTTGTGATCAGCATCAGCTCGTGGACAATTTGGCTAAGACTCGTGTTATGATCTTTAACTGCTTAAAGACCTCTCATCTTCATTTCTTTTTTTAGGGGCATGAGATTGAGATCACTTCTTTTGACACGTATCTTGGGGTAAAGTTTTCGAGACCTCGCTTTAGTTTGAGACCGGCTATTCAGTCTAGAATCAATAAGGGCATGGGGTCCCTGACCATGATTGAGAGACAATATTTCAAATATCATTTTCAGGACATTTCGTCCAAGCTGTCCCTCTTGGACTCCTTGGTTAGACCGACTGTTCTTTATGGCTCGGTGGTTTGGGGGCCTCCTCTTCTTGCATCTGATTGGGCCTCTATTGAGCGTGTTCAGACATTGCTTTTATGGCGCATCATTAGGTGTCATAGACTCACCCCTCACTGCATTGTCTTAGCCAAGTTTGGAGCTCTTCCTTTCAAATTTTGTAATGTCCCCATTTTTAGCAGGTTCTTGCAGTTGGCTAGGTTAGTTCACCATCGCGACCCTCGTGAGCTGACAATAGGATTTGAGGGTTTTAGTTGTGTGATTATAGGCTTTCCAACAACCTATGATATTTTTTGGCTCTGTTTGAGGGACTTACTATTTATAGTAAGTCAATCTGTTGGTTCTGATGAGCTCAATTGAGTTAGAGGAGTTGGAGGATGCTCTCAGTTTTTATTTCGAGCTTCTAGTTTGGGCTCCAAGAATCTTGGAGGGAGTGTCTATTTATAGTAAGTCGCCCCTTCAGGTTCATTCATCGTCTTTCATCATCAGGATCACTTTGGTGTTGTAGGATTTTGATTTTGAAGCTTCTTCAGTTGTTTTCGCGAGACGAGTGAATTATTATTATTATTCATCTAAATACGTTGAAGTTGCTATTTTTGTTACTGTTGTTGGTTGTCACTTCGGTATCATAGCTCATTGGAATTGGGACGAAAAGTTTTAAATCATGGGAACAAGAAACAATGGCCTTATATGTCAGAATTTGAAGTTATGGTGGAAAAGGTCATTTTCGGAGCCAAAAGCAATTAATAAATTAGTTTATAATGGCACTTTATTATGTTTTAATGTTGTTTGTGGGAAGCTTCTTAAGTGAAGTTCATTTGGGAAACTTTGTGCCATTTGGAGATTATAAATATGAGCCCATTTGATGAGTAAAGCATCCGATTGATTATTTCTTGTGTTGCTTGTGAAGAGTTTCTAAGTTTGCTGATTTCTTTGCCCTTGCTGAAGTATAAGGGTTTGGAATTAAGAAGTGTTTGGTAATTTACAGCTGAGGTATTGTGAATTAATTCTGAGTATTTCTCGATTGTTATGTATTGTACCTGGGAATTTCATTGTGGTTGGAGAATTTGTGATTTGAAATGCCATTATTGTCTACTGTTTGGCGTGGTTAAAGAGGAATGTACTGTGGCTGTCATCCTTGTATTTGGCAGCGAGTTCAGATTTTGTGGAAGGCTGCAATCAATTATTGGAGGGCAGCAATCAGGTTTTAGAGCACCTACGATTATAAGCAAGGAGCATGTATTTCTGAACTTGCGAGTAAATTGGATTATTTCTTGAGAGCTGCAATCCATATTTCGTATGTTAGAAGTCAATTTCCACGTTCATTATTGCATTTTTGTAAATTTCCAGAAGTCAATTTCTAAATTGGATATTGGTAGCATTGCCATCAATTATAGAATTACTTTTGAATTGTGTAGTGGTGTTCATTTGTCTAAATCGATAACGACTTAATCTATTAAAATTGTGAGCAGCTCACTGTGAATTTAAAGCATTATTTAGTGATAATAATTTTCCTACCAAATGTTTGACAAAATATCAAACTGTTGATTAGCAAAAGCAAATTGATGTTTGTTAAGGATATAGCCTATTGAGGGTTATTACAAACTTACGGCCATTTTTGACTTGATTTGGTTTCTCCATCAGCTTTGTGGCTTTATGGATTCTGAGGTTGACTGTCATAGATACTCTCACCTGGCATACTATTCTTCTATTCAGATTATGAGATCTGACACTAGCACTAGATCTCACTGTTGTACACTCAGGCCACCTCTCTGTTGGGTTTGATCGGGATTGACATTGATCGTAATCCTCCATACCAACTCTTGTTGGATGCTCCCGCTCATCTCCTCCCCTCACACCAGGAGTTGAACGAGTATGTCAGACAGTATATCTATAAACAATACATTATCACTGCTTGGAGTAATCCTCCTAGTGGATTATGTCCTAAGATGGCCTTTTATGCAGAGCATTTTTTTGAGATTCAAAATGGTATTATTGTGCGTCCTACTTATCTTTATCGGCGTTGGTGTCATGCCTTGCGATTCTCTATGGGGTCCTTCAAAGTTGGCTATCATCGTCTTTGGGTCTAGACCGATCACCATATGATCACCATATGGATAGAGAAGATTGGATTTAGATTGTGTACTTTGGCGGAGATTGAGATTGAGACCCACTTCATATTCCATTGTCCTATCTACTACGAGATCAGAGGGAGATTTCATTGTTTATTTAGAGATTGTTTCTCTCTTTCAGAGTTCTTCAACTGTGTTGTAGGAGGCCACCCAACTTTTTGAGCATACTTTGCAGCCAGTCATACTTCTGGGCCATACCTCAAACCAGCTCATCATCGCCTTTTTCTCCCCCTTGTCTCCACCATGGGTTGTGAAAAGGCCATCCAACATCACTCCTTCCAGATCGGTCAAACATTGTACCAGTCTTTGCAGGCAGTGACACTCCTCCAACGGTTCTCGGCGATGATCTATGTTTGGGAATCGTCTACGGTTATATCCTTCTGTGACTGATTTGTTTGTACCAAGGAAGGATCCTTAGTCTTTACCTTGTGTTTCCTGGTGTGTTGTTTTGTTTCTTCTTAGGGTAAACTTTAAGAAACCCACCTCAAAAAAAAGATATAAAATATTGGTGAATCCTCCATTATTTTGTAAAACAAAATTATTTCTTTGGGTGAATCTCTCAATTTTTTATATTTAAAAATATTATTTATATTGGCAATTATAGGAGGAGATCACCAAGATGTTAGATGCAGGCATTATTTTTAAGGTGTGAACTAGTGAGTGGGTCTTGCCTATAGTCATATCCTTGAAAAATGAGGTTAATCAGATTTGGGTTTGTGCAGAATTTAGATGTCTGAGTGCTGTAATTGTCAAGTATCTCTTTCCAATTTCATTTACAAATAATATTTAGAAAGAGGTGGCAAGCCAAGCAATGTACTCCTTCACGGACGGGATTTCGGTGTATAATCAAATTAACATAGTTGAAGAAAAGTTGAAAACCTCGTTTGTAGTGAAAAATGGAGTCTATGCATACAAGCAGATGCCATTTGGGCCATGCAACGCATTAGCCACCTTCCAAAGGATTATATTCCATATATTTGATGCGATGTTGATAGGGAACTTCAAAGCCTTTCTAGATGACGGATCAATCTATAGTGGAAAAGGGCACCGTTTGAGAGAGCTTAGGGAGTGCACAGAGAGATGTCGGTGGGCAACATTGGTTCTAAATTTGAAGAAACGTCGATTTTTGGTTTTGCAAGGTAGACTCCTTGTTCACATAGTATGCAAAGGACTGAAAATAGATCTAGACAAGATCAAGATTATAATAAAGATGGAAAGGCGTACAGATGTAAGTAGCATCAAATCATTCCTAGGGCATGTCAGATACTATAGGTAACTCATAATAGGATTTGCAGAGGCGTTTCTACCTTTGGAAAAGCTAACTAGAAAGGGAGAACCATTTTCTTGGCAAAAGGAAGAGGAGGCATTCCTAGAACCAAAGTCAAGACTGGTAGGAGCACCCATCTCGGTGTATCTAGATTGGAATAAGGAATTTCATGTTTACGTGGACGTGTATAACTATGCAACAGACATTAGTTCAAACTAGACAAGAGGGATTGGACCATCCATTGTACCTAGCAAGTTGACTACTTTCAAAAGCCGAACGAAACTAGAACACAATGGAGATAGAAGCACTACGTATGGTTTATGCCGCTAAAAAATTGACACATTATTTATTAGCCACGCCTTTCTTGTTTTTTGTTGACCATCAAGCTCTGATGTACGTGGTAGTTTACTTTTAAAATCATAGTTTGGCAGGAAAGAACCATGTGATTGATTGTCCTGGATATGATCAAGAGAAGCTATAGAGGAGGGAGTGAATGAGGATTTTCCTGATGCACATTTCTTCTAGACTGCAGTACTACCTCATTGGTATTAAGGAATCAGCCAGTACTTATCAACTTCTACTTTTCCTAGAGATATGCCTGTCAGTGAAAGGAGGAGGTTTGCATTTAAAAGTAAGGCATTTCAACTTATAAACAAATAGCTGTACAAGATGGGGCCCGATGAAGTGATACACAAATGTGTAATGGAGGAAAAGATTCCAGGAGTACTTAGAGAAGCCCTTGAAGGAATTGCAGGAGGCCATATGGGACTTGATGCTACAACATGCAAGGTGTTATTAGTAGGACTATGGTGGCCTACGTTACATACAGATGCTTGGGAATGGGTACTAAGCTGTGACACATGCCAAAGTGCAAGTAAATCCTGGAAGAGGGACTTAATGCCTCTTTTTCCATCACAATCACAGGAGTGTTTCGAAAGGTGGGGATTGGATTTTGTAGGACCCTTGCAGGTGAGCAACATGCATAGATGCAAATATGTATTAGTCACCACTGGGTATCTTACGAAATGGGCAAAGGCAAGGGCTCTCTCTAACAACACAACACTAATTACTGCTAGATTTTTGTATGAACAAATAGTAACTTGAGTTGGTCTATCTCTTCAAATAACAAATAATAGAGGACTATACTTTCTAAATCAAGTGATCTAGATGATGACAATTGAGTTCAAAATCTTCCATACACTCCAACCCATACTACCCTCGGGCCAATGGTGAGGTGGAGGCCACAATCATAGTATTGATATCCATCCTCTACAGGATATGTGGGGTGGGAAGGTTTCTTGCTATGGTATGGGCGTATTGAAGTACTTACAAAACTACTACAAAGGGCACTTTGTTTCAATTAATGTATGAACAAAAGGTGGTGATTTCTGTAGAATACATAGTTGCAAGCCTGAGAGTTGGAGTTGGACACAAATTAGGAGATACACAAATCCTAAGGTAGAGGCTCAATTCTTTAATAAGATTGGATGAAAGAAGGATGATGACATAATGGGCTACAAAGGTAGCACAAATGAGAAGGAAGTTATGGCATGACAAACATTTGTGAAGAATGAATTTTCAACCAAGACAATTGGTACTTAAATATAATGGTAGGAATGAGTTAAGGCCAGGGAAATTTAAGGTCCATTGGTTGGGGCCTTACAAAATGAAGGAAGTTGGAGCAAATAGAGAAATAAGACTGTCCACCCTCTACAATAATTTATTGACAAACCTTGTCAATGGATCAAAATTGAAGGTTTATAAGGAAATAAAAGAGACTTACAGTATTAATTTACTAGAAATAAAATAAGAACAAAGGAGAAACTTTGGCATAAAAGGGAAAAGTTACTTGGAAGTAGAAAAGGAAAGTTTGAAAAAAAACCTAAGTTGAAAACAAAAAATGGAAGACAAAATCAAGAATAATGAGTGTGAGAAAGATTTTAAATTCGATACTGTATGCACAAAGGGGAAGGAACAAGAGGCAAAGGATTTTGTAGAGCGTACAAAGATAAGTGGACTAGGGCAATTGACGATCATGACTTAGTGTACATGTGCTTGCTGGCTAAGGAGTGCGAAGTGTCATACAAGTGCAGTACTGTATAGGAAATTGTAGGGTCACATGAAGTCAATCAAGCAAGGCGTGCCGAGAGCCACCCCACAGAGTATGACTCCTTCAGTAACTCAACACTCTCGTAGTTTGTGTCTTGCAGCTGTTTTGATAAAAATTAGGACCTGGCCCTCAAATCTTCAACATTGTTTTAAATTTTTTGATATAGAATCTCGTGACATCTTTTACCGAGAACTCAAGGTAATGGACTTAAATGCCAACTTTACATCATCATCCTTGTTCACTGCTATTATTTGAGCAAATCCATGTTGATTGTCTCTTTGAAAAGTAAGCTCCCTTGCGCAACACTACTTTTGAAAGCAACTTCATATTCTTTCAATGCACATCATTCCGAGTGCTTGCATTTTTTCTTTAGGGTATAAACGCAACATCATAATGAGATCAATCTGTCTGCCTAAACTTACTTTCCTCCCACAAAATAACATACGACAATTCAAAAGCAAGAAGAATAACGATGGAAAATCAATCAAACATCGTTACACAATAACAAGCTAGCATGAAATGAATTGTTGACTTCAATAAGGGGATTGTCGATAATGCAATAATTGCTTCCTTGAATACATGATTACGTAATGACATAGATCAACCGATATCATTAGAAAGAAACGTACAAAGACGTGAATGCTACCTATTCTTTAAATGCTCTTTGTGCTAGTAACATATTTGCTTGATCCATTAATTATTTTTCCAATGACTTCTTTCTCTAAAGCCAGCTCCTTCAATCGTTCATAATTTCATTCCAAAAGCAACAAGTAGGAGTTTTTTTACGATTGTACCATTACTTATGAAAACAAATGTGCTGCACCAGGCTCTAGTAATTTAGTAGTTAAATGTCTTTGCTCTTGTAAATTTTGGAGCACTTTTTGTGCTCCAGATAAAATAGTCTTCAAATACAAACAATCTAAAAACAAATCTCAACATTCAGAGCATTTATTTCAAAGGTTAGGTTCACAAGAATATCGAAGATTATATTTTACAAAAAAAATTGATAGCACAAATAGAAAATTTTAGACCAAAACAAACTCAATCCTTTAAGTTGTGAATCATACACGCTTGAAAAAAAAACTTTGAAACAACTCCCATTCAATTGCAAACATAATAAAATAAATAAGTAGACCATCATTGCAAATAAGTCTAAGGGAATTTAGCATAGATAAAATATATTTCTTGAGCAGTTGTTAGAGTTTGTGAGTGAGGGCTGCATTCGAGAGTTCTACTTATGCTTTGAGTCCACAGTTGGCCAAGTACATAGACTTTGGATATGATGACGTGTTGGGTCTCCAAGAGGGGGTAGAGGAGGCTTGAGTCTAGACAATTTTGAAGGATCAATTAGACATTTTGTAAGAGTTACAACAAGTGGAGATAGACCTTGATGGAGCCCAAATTTTTGCCTCCATTTATGATGTTGGAGACTTGAAGGAGATAGTCATTGATGTCAAAATTTTGCAAAGTAGCAAATCGTCAGTTACCAAGTTAGTGATTTGCATTTAAAGTTATCAGTAGCCATATTGAAGAAATCCCTCACAAACCATCAGATTAAAAAGAAATTTGCAAAGTCTCAAAGACGGTTCAATATGATATAGTCAATGAAGTGATTGCAAAGTAAGGCAGTGGTGTTGCTGTGCTATGGAATTATATACTTAATAGTAAAAGTCTTATGAAAAGATAACCCTATATTCTCTCATAGATTCTCTAAAGATGCATTGAGGTCTTGATTGCTTACACATTCTTAATAAGCTTCTAACAAAGGTGTGTTTCAAAAGAACATATCACCTTGTATTTCAAAATTTTCCGTCATGAAAATTACCATTGAGGATATTTTTCAAAAACATTCCAGTATAATTGTCTATGTTCAAATGTGAAGTATCATGGCCAATGAAATATTTCTTCAAAGTCACTTCGTACAGACTCAGAAAATTCTGATGAAGTTTGTTGACTTGTTATCAAACAATACATGATAGTGATATTGGCAACATGTGGATATCAATATCTCGAAGCCTGCTACATATGAGGGTGCGGTTTTGGAAAATTAACTAAGACGTGTCGAGAGCTGCTTGGAGAATAATCTTCACCCAGTGAACATGCAAATAGAAGTCGTTAGATAACTTGAGAAAGAAAGCAATAAGGATGCTGCAATAATGGTTTATGAGGCACGAGCCATTTTGTCTTATCACATTAGAGAAATAAATTTATGGAAAGAGAGGTTGGCACTCGATATTCACACATACACAATTCTTGGAGATGGATTATCCAAGGCAGGCAATGCCTTATAAAGCGTATGTTGCTTTAAAACCAGAGACCCTCGTACCCATCATCAAAATTGAAGTCACACATGGACCGTGATAAGCTTGAAGCACAAGTAAATGAGGAAAGTGATGAGAAATTAGAAGGTGATGTAAAATTGGCCCATGATATTTATCGGGTTGCAGATGAAGACTTTGAAGGCCATGATGGATACAAAGAGACTAAGGTGTTTGCACAAGTGGTGAATTTTGGAGTTTGGTTGAACTCGGAGACAAGTATATTCGAAGCCCAGTAAAAGATACAATAATGAAAGAAGACAGAAATAGGTAGATAATAAAAGAACAAGAGAATGGTGATATGGTGTGCCTTCAAAGAGTGTTAGGTCTATAAAATTATATCGACAAAGATGTACATGAAGCTGACAAATGAAAACAAAGGCAATGATGTGTATATATGTCAAGGATGGATCGCATTGAATATTAAAGGCATATTAAACTACATCAACGATTTTCATGGAAAATATAATCAAAAGTAATAATATTAAAAGATACAAGATAATGGGTGATTCAATTAATATTAATGAAAAAGTGCGGTTTTAATTTTGAAAAGGAATAAACTCTTCATTTGAAGAGTCACATCTTCAACATATAGAGAATATAAATACAAGTTAGAAATGAAAAATTAAAAAGACAAGACATATTCGACATTTGAAAAGAAGAGAGATTCATATATTTATTTGCAAAGAGGAATAAGGAGTTTTAAATATGACTTTGTAATATGAATTCAGATATTTTATTTTAATAATAAAATAAAAGACCCTTTGTTTATTTTTATTAAAGTCATGGGATTTAAATTGCAGTTGATTTGTCCTTTATAATCATTTTTAAATTCTGGAAACAATTTTGGTCAAATAAGTGGACAAGGTCATCTATGGCATTTTAAACTTGATCATTGTAGATATTGTGAAACATGTAATTGTTTCCAAATCTGTGTCCAATCTGTCTCCTCGACCTTCGGAGTTAAAGCGCAATTTGGACTAGTTTAGAATGTGTATATATATTTGATCCATCGTGTCTTGAATATTAACTATTTATAGTTTATGTACATAGAACATTATACAGTTCTGCATTATAATCTTCTTTGTAGTTGACTCTGTTGCCCTAATAAGCTAAAGCATTGGTCTTTTATCATTAAAGTATTGGATTTATATTTGAAGTTAGAAAATCTATAGCATTCTTCTTACAAATCTCAAATCCATTGTTAAAACTTTACACAATTCATTCAATTCGAACACTTAGCATTCAGTTTCATTTTGATCGAGTTTGAGGACCTTGCCAACCAAAGAAATCACAAATCTTAAATTCTCTATTAAAAAGCCTTGAACTAAGCAGTCAATGTTTAAGGTGAAGGTATACTTGCCTAGGTGTAGCAGAGCCAAAAGTGCAAAGGAATCAAGGCGATTCTTGTTCATTGGCCAGAATTGATTGCGGAATCCTACTGGAGAAGTGGCAAGCTCTTGGATTTCCAATCTACGGTGTTGGGAACCAACAAACCCAACATATAACTGTAGGGGATGAAGCCTAATAACTGGTAGTAGTGACCTCTCATGACAATTTGTCCACCCTACTCCAATGGGCGGGGGAACAATTTACTTAATAGAGGGATGAGTGGGCTCGAGAAAGGGTTGTACGAGATGTAGAGAAGGTTGCTACGATGAACCATTTTAAGGTAGAAAAGGCAAGGAAGGTTGTTTTGATCGCACAACTAGAGGAGCATGCACAGTGGGCCATGGTTGAGGTTCATTTGAAGAGTGCGACGGAGATAGCTGACAAAAAAGATAAGGAGATTCTGGAAGCTGCCTTTACGATCCAAACAACTATAGAGCTCAAGCTGGTGGTTGATCGGGACTTGAAGTTGCACAGGAATCTGGTGTACTAGCTCCTAGCCTGGCTAGCATCCACACGTCCACCAACCCCTTCTTTAGGGACACCCTCTGAACCCCTTACTCAGCCCTGATTTTCTTTTGTATAGTTGGTGTATTACTTCATTATCCATTTTGATTTGTGTTGGCCACAAATTACTTTTTTTTTTGGGCAGGGGGATTTTGTTTTTGGTAAAACTAGTTGTTATCAATTGATTAGTGTGTCCAAAGGGGTTGGTAGTTAGGAATCGCGATGTTTGATAGTCGCACCCCTTCGGCACTATATACTTTATGTACTTGTATTTGATCATCATCATGATTGTGAATAAAGGAGTTATGTTGTCATTGTGAGTTGGAACATAAATGAATGTAAGCATTTCTTGAGATTAATAAAGAAGTTTGTTGAGTTCTTTGATAACTCTTTTGTGTTGTATTATGTTACTTTCTGTTACTATCTATTTGTATGTGTTAAACTTGTTACCTGTAGTTGTGTCTGAAACAGTAATTGTGTTTGAAATGCAAAACCATGTACATATGTGACAGTTTTGACACACTAAGTGGTAGATTATTAACTATACCATGTTATGTATATCCATGTCATAATTTAGTCAGCTGTTGGCTGAGAATTGAGGGCACAATAAATATTGCTTTCAAAATTTGTGTGTTTTTTGGTTGTATTTTTGGTTAAAATGATGATGGTTATGATATTTCTAGCTTTCCTGCATCCTGCAAGGGTCCTTTTCCTAACTGTCTAAGCTAGGTCAACCTTGTATAATGATATTTTTTTAATTTCTTGTTTTTTCCCACTTTTATTTCAGGGTGATCGATGGCAAGATGTTGATCCGGACAATATGTTGTATGAGGTAGCTTGCTTTTGTTTAATATTCTTTATTTAGTCCTAAGTTCAAACAAGATATGAGGTATCTTGGGTAAGTTGAGTGGCTGAAACTTCTGGCAATGTTTTATAGCTGTTTAGCTTTTATCAATAATCTTCATCTGGCAGGAACTAGTGGCACTAGGAGAAGTGGTTGGGACTGAAAGCAAAGGTCTTGAGCCTGATGCAATTTCTTCTTTACCTTTGTCTAAACATGTTCAACAAAGTCCAAGTTCAAGCAACTGTGAGCAGTAAGAATTATTCTGGAGCCATACATTTTTAAGTAACGTTTTTGGTTATAGCTTGATTGAATTTTTAAGTTTCTTTTCAGAGTAGAAAATGACATAAGATGAAAAATTGTTGTTTGCAAACATGGCTTGATAACGTCAATCTATTCTATTTGCCTAAAGTTATAAATGTGATTGGTCACTAGATTCCCACAAGCTGTGTTATTTCATATGAGAAAATGAAAATAGTGAAGAAAAATCAATTCAAGAAATGCCGGGGCAAGATGATGGTTTTTAATTTGAAACCAAGGTTGCATGGGGACAGGGGTACTTGGGTATGGGTGTGGGTATGAGTACGGCTATTTTTCGAAATATGGGATGGGGGTACTTGGGTATGTCAAACTTTTTTTTTGATTTAATTTAATATTTTATTGAAACTCTGAAATTATGAGTAATGACAATGGTTTTTCAAAACAAGAACAGTGATGAAGTTTGCTAATGTATTGTATTGTTATCAGTTTCTGATTTGCAATATGTTTGTAATAACAATATATGACAAATGTTTAGAGATGCATAACAGAGAAGGCAAACTTTAAACATTAACAAGAAGATCGCAAATCATATGACAATGGCATATTGCAAATGATAAAATTTTGACTTGAACAGTGACAAATTGTACTGTTAATCAGCATTGTGTCAAAGTTTCAAACTGATTACATAGTGAATTAAGTTTGATAAACAACAAGTTGATACACGAACAAAAAAAGAAACAAAAATCAGAAAACTTAATCAAGATTCTTAGCTATGATGCTCTCCACTGAGTACCCAGTACTTGGGGTATGTGTACCTGGTACTTGGGTACGTGGGTACAAGTCCCAGGGGTGTGGGTACCCGTAGCCATTCAACCTAGTTTGAAATCAACTTTGGTGACACAGTTGTATTGTAAAAAAGTAGAATATGGTTTCAAATTCTGTAAGAATGATTTCAATTTTCATAATACATGAAATTATTTGGTATTGTTTATATTTGTGCCTTTAAACTACCATATATAATGTATACATTTTTTTCAAAATTTAAAAATTAATTATGTGCTGCTTTTATGAGGGTTCTTGATTGTTGGTACTCAAATTTGCTACCCTGAAATATTTTGGTCTTGACTCATATTGGTTGCTATATGTCATGCCATTTTTGTCCCATCATTGTCAACATGATTCGGTTCTTTGCAATTGAATTAAGTCATTAGGTATTGGTTTGTCTTGGCCTACTTGTTGGAATTGTTGTCATAGGTAAGAAGATCAAATGTCGATTGTTGTTATTGATGACAAATTGGTCTTGCTATTTAAGATATGATGATACAAATCCCAAAGCTAAAGAAATACAAATGCATTATTCAACACCTACACATTGATGTGATGTATGCTCTTCAAGGTGTGTTAGGATAGTGAGAGTATCATCACATGAAGAGGTGGAGACCTTTATGGTATACACCTTTATATTATTGTGGTAAAGATATAGTCTTGTATTTTCAGATTAAAGATCTTGATAAAATTGTTAATCACATGGAAGACAGATGTATAAATTTCTAATTGCCTAACAAAGAAGGATAAGAGTAGGTGATTGTATACACTAATATACAACAGTTTCATCAACTAAAGCAATCAAGATTATGATATCGTGCTATTGTATTTGACATGCAATTTATCTGAGATGTTCTGCTAATAAAGTCTAAAAACTTATGCTCACAAAAGCTCCATAGATCTGCTCTAGTTGCGCTTTCAAAAATTCACGAGTATTCTTTCTATTGAAAGCAGAATTGGAGCAGATCTGAGGAACATATATGCACATAAGTTTTTAGACTTTTTAGCAGAAGATTTCAGATCATTCTAAAGTGAATTGTTGCAGTCCTAAAAGGCAAATCATTGTAGACCTAACTGCAGATCTTCAAGGGTGAATTATTGCAGACTTCAAGGGTGAGGTTTGCAAACTTTAAAGGCTATTTAATGCAGATTTGAAGGATAATTTATGCAGACCATTAGGGGAATATTATTGGACCTCTTGAACAATTTATGAAGGGTTTCAAATCTGATTGGAGGAGGTCACACATTCATCATTTCATTCTTGTTGAAGGTTGGTGTCTTTTATTTTGCCAGTTTAGGAGGGTGGTGCCTCTCACTCAAAGAGATCGGTGTCTCTTGCTGAATTGGTGCTCAGTGGAGGAGATTGGCATCTTCAGCTGGCTGGTGTCTATGAAGCTTGTAAGAAGATATATGGCCATGGTTTTCCCCCATAAGGATTTCGGTGTAAAATTGTGTGTGCATCTTGTTTCAATGTTGTTGATTTTACTTGTGATTATCACTCTGTGATTGCTTAAGTTTAATAGTTTTATACAGATTCACCCACTTTTGTAGTGTGCAAAGGGACGCTTTTCAAGAGTGGTTTTTAAGTTGTTACGCTTTAGTAGCAACAAGGTTTATATTATTCATATTTTATTAGTTTGGTTAATTAACAAGAATAGTGAGTTGACATCATGGCAGCAATTGTTCTTTTGGGTCTTCATTCTTGTTCTCTTGAGTTTGGTTTTTGTCAATGTTCTTTTTTCCAATCATTTCCTAGTAGTGGGTCTTCTTTTCAAAAATCTTGATGAGCAAAGTTGTGGGTAAAACATGGGGATTTAAAATTGCGTGGACCTTTGAAGAGATTCTTACAGCGTTGTTAGCTCTTGACTATGCTTCCTATAACCTTGTTTGTGCTTGACAATCCTTTGAGAATCTCTTTGATTTTTGAGAAATGTTTTTGGCGTAGACTTAGTCTTACCTTCCTGGGAATTAGAACAACCGCCACCGCTTTCTTTCCAAACCTTGTGCACTGCAAGAAAACCAACCAGCTCCTCCTGCTGTGGGACACCTAGCTGCTCCAATCGGAGTTTCCACATCTTCATCATTCAGTAGATATGATCCAGCATTTTGTCTTGTACCTCCAGGTGATCAGTAGAGATAATCATTATGGAGTCTGGCCTAGCGACAATGGTTAAGTCGTGAATAGAGACTTCACTTGTTTCCTTCAGCAGCTTAATTTTGAAGAAAAAGGCTGTCTCTACTTCCTCAGGGGGCTTTTCTCTTCGATCCTCATTTTCCATGATCTTCACATCAATACACTTTATGTCAGCAATCAGGATTTTCTTTAGACGTCCTCCCTCTTTAAGCAGTTCAGAGCACTCTTCTAACCCATGTTCCATCACTATGTTTCTCCACTCCAATTTAGCTCGGGCGATGAACAGAAAATTGGCATTGGTCTTGGCTCCAGGGACTTCATTCATAAATTTATCTATGCCATCTTCTTGAACGTCAAAAATGTCGATGATATATTCATCCCATTTGATTTTCTCAAAATCCCAGGGATTCATTTATATTGCTAAGGCTATTGTGGACTTATCAGCGCTTGCATTGGTACTGGTAAAATGAGAAAAATAATTAGTTGCTTGAGCATGCACAGCATTCAACCACTCACCATAAGCTTGAGTGAAGGAGCAATCTCTTTTAACCTGCGTGATGAAGCTCCTGTTCAGGGGAGACTCAACATCAATAACTGAAATGGCATTCAGCAAGGCTTCCGCATGTGGATTCTGAAGCTGATGGCATTCGGCAAGGATAGTTGATAGAGTGGACGGGGTGAGATAGACTGGTATATGATAGGCCGCATAAGTCCATGTTTTTGAGGTTTGAGGAGGATGCGGTATTTTTCGTGAGGCCACTCCTTTTGCAGAAGACGTGGTGGTTTACTTTGCAGAATTGGATGCTTTACCACAGGTGATAAAGAAACATTTAAATTTTGATAGGGCCTTGACTCAGAAGTGGGAGCATTCTAGAGCAAGGCCAACGCATAAGAGACAAAGGCCTCGATAGACTGATTTGCATGAGGTTGCCAGTGAGATGACACTAGAGCACTTCGATGATAGTGGGAGAGTTACAGCTCGAGCTTACACTTACTTGGCATTGCATCCTATGATTGAGGAAGACGTTATTAGGTTTGGAGTGTTACATGTGGACGAAATTGTCCATGATTGGTGGTATCATGGGTTAGTTTCCTTGTGGCATAATCATATCACTTCCTATCAAGAGTTTGTGGATTGTTTGATTCAGAGGTTTGATAGGAAGGATCTTGAAGTTTACTTTTGTGAGTTGGCTCATTTGAGGTAGTTTGGTGGTTAGAGGGTTATATCAGTGACTTTCAAAGGCTCTCATTTATGGTTTATGGTATATCAGAGCGACGAGTGATGCTGTTTATGAAGGGATTGGTTGAGCCACTTTGTGGATGGGTAAAGTCATTGAATCCATCTTTCTTACAGGAGGTGATAAGGAAGGCGAAGGATTTAGATTTATTTTGTCAAAGAAAGTTTGTTTCAAAGTCATTTGTACCTCTGCTTGTTGATGAGTCATTTGGCTTGCCGTTTAGAGGTCTTTATGCTCCATTTATACACTATGTATTGTAAGTCACTTGGACGTTCCTGTTGATGTGAGTTTTGTTCCACTACAACATGCATAATCAAATACTTAATGTTTCAAGGAGAAACACTAAACACTCAATCCTCTTTTGATATAAGGTCATCTCTCATGTTAAGCTTGCAAAGTAAGATTATGAAATGACTTAAAGGTTCCTTCTTTTTGTGGACTTAACTCAGTTTTATGATGTTATATGATGGTTATGAAAAAGCGACTTACTCAATTCATTTAATGGATATCAACTAGATTATGAAATGACTTCAAGGTTCCTTCTTATTGTGGACTTAACTCAGTTTTATGATGTGATATGATGGTTATCACAAAGGGACTTACTCGATTCATTTAATGGATATCAGCTCTTGCACTTCTAAAGGTTTGGTTTTATAATGCTCAATGAAAATGTAGTTTGATTTTCCAACTTTTCCATGCAAATTAAACTTAACTTGTACTTATACTTCTACCCCTAACTAGAAATGCAAGGAATCATGAATGAATATTATTGTAAGGGTGTTAGTGAACAGATTGTCCTTTGAGAGAATATGTGGAAATCCGACCCTGAATGCCCAAGTGAGAGGACAAACCAGCACCAACAGTTGGATAGATTATCATGAATTGATAACCTTCCTCTGAATTTTTATCGGGTACAGCTCCCCGTGCAAGATTTACAATGAATTAAATGTGGGTGCTTTTGCGAGAAAGCACGAAAGGATATCTAACATCTACTGTGTAAACATAGAGTAGACGTGAAGCCTAAGAACTAAAAAGAAAGGAAACAGAATAAAACAGATTACACAAAGTTAACCTGCTGTACACTGCATTACGAAGGATAAAGTCAAAGAACAATTTCCATCTTCCTGAGAAAAGGTGAACCAAAGCTTTCAGAAGATCCTGATATCAAATGCATACAGGAAACAACACATTTGATGCACTTAAAGAAAACTGAAAGTTACAGCAACATAACCATCAGTGGAAAGAAAACTACATAGACTCAAAGCTCTGATTTGTAGATATCTTTCAAACCTCCCCTCTTTAAGATGTAAAAGACTACAAAGATCCTATTACACATGCATCAGAAAATGAAAACCATCTCCCCTACATTACATTCAAAATCAAAATCCCCTTTAATCACTAACACAAAGTCTAGCAAATAAAGCTCTGCTCTGCTACAGCTTCAAAGTCTGTATTCCTTCCCTCAGAACTGAAAAACCTCCCCCTGCCGATAGCACACAGTTTGTAGCTGCCGGAAACCAAAGTGGAACCCAGAAGATGGAACTATTCTGTCAAAATTTCCTCCTTCCTTGCCTGAAGCCCAAAGTCTGCAATTTTGGAAGTTGGAAGAATTCGGAACCCCATGTTACTCTGCTGTTCACTTATTTAATCTTTCTCCTTCCCGTGACCTCTCAGTTTCATAACGGATTCTTGGAACTATCGTTGATCTTCTCTTCCCCTTTTATTTCCAATCTCCCTTGATTGTAATGTTTTACTCCTAATCAAATGTTAGGTAACAAATCTGATGACATATGTCATTAAGATTGAAATATAATATATCACCTTTCCCATTCTAAATGGAGTCCTGGGGCCCACGGGAATATGTTTTGACACAATATATAATATATTTGAATGAATATGTAATATATTCATTTCCTACTAATTCATCGAGGTACTTTTGCGGTAGACTCTTTTAAATAGTAAACACTTGTCACCAGCGATGTATTTTATCAAAATAGCTCACGGCCTATCTGTTATAACTGTTTTGGAGACCTCACTGATACATAATTCTATTGCGGTAGACTCTTTTAAATAGTAAACACTTGTCACCAACGATGTATTTTATCAAAATAGCTCACGGCCTATCTGTTATAACTGTTCTGGAGACCTCACTGATACATAATTCTATTGCAATTCTTACTCTCGGCAATGTTTGAACGTTATCAAACTCAAAATCTACATATAAGAATCACGGGCGTATCTTAGTATTCATCCTCAAATACCTTGCATGTATACTTCACAACATATATGCCGCTGATTCCTAACTCTGAGTATTGGTGACAGCATTCATTACTAGTTCTTTATTCCTTTGGTATCATTCTCGTCACCGACTTTGCTGGCCTCGACATGTGTTAAACTATTCATATGCCCATGGCTTATATATGAAGTTGCCAACAATTTGAAATGTAGCTCGGGTTTGGAGGCTGGACATCATAGGTATTCGTGATGAAGGTTGGCTTCCTTTATGGGTTAAACCGCGGGTTCTGTTTATGCTTTCACCTTTTCTTTGACCAGAGATGAGGCTCGAGTGTATAAGAATTTGCTTTTGGTTTGGATATGGTGCTATTTTTGGTGGAGCATTGCCTGTAATATATATCGTCACCATATCTTCAAACACTTTGCATGCACTACTGATTCGATGGCGAGGATGTTTCATTTTATTTCCATGACCCCACGGCTATGGTGATGAGTTGCAACATGTTGAACTCATAGAGTTTGGTCAATCTTATCACAGCAACCTCTCTACCTTCGACAGTGAGCCTGAGGATTAGAAACAATGTCTTCGACAAGAATTCGTAACACATGTTAATGAGATCACATTTGTCTTCAATTACTGCCATCAAAGCACATGTTGAACCTGTTCTTGTTTCCATTGAGCCCAATCAAGAATCTACAATTTGCATGAAACATTTGTTGTGCTCCTGGTGCAATTCGTTTCAGCATTGGTCCCTCTGAATGATAGGTTCTACAGTTCATGCCCGCAGGTCTCCTTTATGAGATTCTTATATGACAATGCAAGGAGATTACACAGAAACCTTACCATAAATCAATAGCTGATGAGAATCAACATGTGTAACAATTAATTTAATGTGATTCAGTGGCCATACATCTGCCAAACTCGAGCAAATTATGTTGTCTTCAAGGGAGGTGCCAACTTGTTCTTCTTCTTTTTGATGGATGGTCCTTCTTTAATTAAATACCACCACATTTATAATCTGACAATAGTAACACCGAACACCCAAACTAAATTCTGAATCCATGAAACTTCCTATGAAGGTTGATACTGCATATCATAGTTTCTGCACTTTGGAAGTCTTGCAGTTGAATCCATCAAACCAAGTCTTCATCTTGATATGCACTTTCGCATCTTTAAGTCACTGAACTGCTTTGAAGTCTGAGCCTGAAATGTGAATTGAGACAGAATTCTGAACCTTTCTGAATTAACAAATTTGCAATTTCGAACCGAGAGTCTGAATTTTGTTTCTATTGAACCTGCAGGACAAATCAATTGAACCATTCTGAACTACTTTGAACTACTTCGAACTTCAGTTCGAAGTGGTTCAAAGAGGTTCAACATTTGAAACTGAAAGTTTTAAAACCATGCTCATATTGGTTACTAACAAAGGGATAAGGGATAAGGGCCCTATCTTTATCTCTATACTGCACTTGACCGAAGGGAGAGGTTAGGCACTCGACTATATACTCGAAGGGAGAGGTCTTCGACTCTACTAGATGTAATTTCACCAGCGACTACACTCACCTAGTGAAAACTTCTAAGGAATAAACATGATTTTCATATCAATATCCTCTATCTAATCCCATCATCTGGATGCAAACTAAAGATTGCACATCAATTGAAGTTAAGTGTTCTCATTGTCTTACCACGCAAGGCACCTAACCATTGGCAAAAAGGCTAGTGGCTCAGATTGTTTGAGTCAAACAAGAAAATATCCACAATAACTTTCATTCAACCAAACTACTTCAACATGAAAAGAAGTCTACTCCAAGTGAAAGATTGAGGAAATCGTGCAACACTCCAAAGCAATGACAAGTAATACACCACGAAGAACCAACAATGAATTATAAATTACTTTGACAAGTATTATAGTAACAACTTCATCAAGTCTCTCCCTTAGCTGTCCTACTCTACTCTAGCTTTTTAATCTCTAGCTAATCTCCCAAGCTCCTTGAATCTAACAACTTACAAATGAGAAGGCCTTGGCCTTTTGTAGTAGTTTTGTTACAAGGGCCAAGATTGAATCAAGATCAAGGGTCAAGATTTCTTTCTACAAATCCTATTTAGGGTTACTAAATTTGCAACCAATTATATGAAGGCACCAATTAATGGGCTAGTAAGAAAATTGCAATGATTTTGATAGCCAATGAGAAATAGGACACTTGGGCACAATTCGATATACTGTGCTTGATATTGAGATTTTCTAATTGGAGGCAAATAATTGGCACCTCATCATCCTTATTCTGTGCTTGGAGTCTTGGCCTATAGAGTATTTTTGACATTTAACGATGAATCCTTCTCACTTGAGTCCTTAGGATTGAGCCATCTTCCTGTAGTATCCACATGAAGTTTTGAGGCCTTGTTCATCGCCTTTCCTTCTAGCTTCTCCTTGAATTCACTTGGCAAAACAAAGGAGAAGAGAATTAAGCTTTTGAAAAATCTGAAAAGCAAAATCACATCAATAAACATGATTCATCCCATTTTGCATTAAAATTCATTTCTTTTGCAACTCTACTCATTCAATAGGTCTTGAAGTAATTTAGATTTCCCTTTTAGACCCTCTAAAGTTAGGCATCTTAGTGGTGATGACGCCTAGATTTTTAAATTTAATTGCAAAATAAAATCACCACCCTTGGAGCTAGGGTCACCTTTAACACCATCAATCTCAAATTTTCACTCTTAGGAGGCATAATGTTTGTTATTGAACAATTTTAGCGCTTAGTAGGTAGATGGGAAGGGATGAGGGGAAATTTCTACTTGTTTGCCATTTATCTCTAAAAAAGAATTTCAACGTATATATTTTATAAAAATCAGAAAACCATCAAACATACAAAATATCAGTTTATGCATCAGTATAACAGTTTGGGCCAGGTTGGGGTTATTACACCCAATCTAAATCTGCGAACCAACTGAGTCTATGATTAGAACTTCAAGAGTAAAGATAATCTGAAGTGCTCTTCACATAACGAAGCACACACTTTGTTGCCATCCAATGATCAACCTCAGGAGCTGTCATTAATGACGGTACACTCTGATACCACTGACGAAGGTACGCTCTGATACCACTGACAAAGGGCCACACCACCCTTACCAACTCATGACAAAGAATGCAACAAGATCTCTCAAGATCCAATGCAAACCCAAGCTAGCCCAGATCCACACTCTGGTAGAAACCTCTGAGATCTCAACTTGTGCTCGCAAGTCACCAAGCAACCTCCTTGTTTCTAAACCGTAGTCACTAGCTCTTCTCCAACTTAATCCAAGATCCAAGTGTAAATTGCCTCACATTCGGCGCTCTGTCTACACTCACAACTCCACCATAATCCTGCTGTAAACTGCCTCACATTCGGCGCTCTGTCCACAGACTCGGAAAACTCACTCTTCACTTCCTCCTTCTCTTTCACACCTTGAAGCCTTCTAAGCTTTCCAAGCTTCCACTTCCCAAGCTACTCCTTGAGCTTCCACTTCTCAAGCTTCTCCAAGCTTGATTAGAAATGTTCATATGCCTTGCTTAAATAGGCACTTACCACCCAATACATGACTTATCCACAACCTTCTACACAATATCCACAATCTTCTAAAACTTCCATAACTTTCTAGAATTACAACTAAGCACCACCATGTGACCCAATTAGAAAATTACATTTCCTTTATGGATCACAACAAATATTAAATGCAAGATTTAAGAAACTTTCCACAAACTTCTAAGATGCCACCTACACACCTCGATTAATGGAATGATAACTAATTTCTCATTTTTCTATTTATGCCACCTATGCACCTCGAAAATAAAAATCACCTTTTCCTTTCTTTTCTCTTTTTTCCCTTTTTTTATTTTTTTATTATTTCTCCTCTAATTTTCGTCACTTTCTCTCTCCTCAAATTTTTTTTTTTTTTTTTTTTTTCAATAATTTTCCCATGCAAGATGCTCCTGCATCAGACTCCCCCGGTAGATAGAAAAGTGTGTCCCACACTTGTACGCCAAAAAGAAAATCTACAACCATCTTCATCTTCACCAAAGGCTTCCACCTCAATAGGGACAACAAAACCACCATGCAAATCCTCCACATCAGCATTACTCTATCAAACACTAGAATCTCAACCATCCAATCAACATGCTCATTCCCAGGAACAAACTGAACATAATGCTTCATTAGCAAACTCCCATTCACATCAACAACTAGTGAATCCACACCAGCAGCAAAAAACCCCGCATTAGCAACAAAAAACTCCATATCAACACCAACATGTAGATCTCCATCAATACATGCCAAACTCTTAACACCAACAACCTCATTGCTCACAACAAGATGCTCTGCAATACATAACTCACCTCCAACAACAATTGGATCATCCACGATCAAGTGCTCTGCAACATACAAGTCACCACCAACATCAACTAGATCATCCACAACCGAGTGCTCCACAATCTCCTCAACCAATTGATCATGAAAACCAACATCTGTCCCACCATCAACAACATTAGGAATATCTTCAGCAACAACCTCTAGTTGCTTTGCAAGTTCTGCATCAGACTCCACAAACTGATCAGCAAAACCATCCTCTTCCACCTTGACCTTCTTTGCTTGATTAGCCAATCTAGCATCCAACCGAGAAATCATCTTAGAAAAATTTCTCTCCACTATATCATGAATTTTTGCAATCATCTTAGGGTCCAATCCTCTCGGAGCCATCTTCCAAGATCTTCGTAAACCCTCTGCAACAAATCCTTCCTACACTCCTTGTGACAACCAAATTGTTTGCAAGTCAGATCGCAACCTGCCACCTCGCACGAACAATCAGGAACCACATCACAAGTCTAGGACAACGGATCTGCAATCCACCAGCTCTCCACAATCATGCCTCAACAAGTTTAGTCTTCCATCTCCGCATCCATCGATCAATCTATATGTCCTCCCAAGGTCTTGGTGCAAACTGCCTCAGCTTCGGCGATCTGTTTACACGCTCAAGAACTCCCACTCTAATAAACTTCACCCAACCAAGATCCTGGTACAAACTGCCTCGCACTTCGGCGGTCTACTTGTACACTCAGGAACTCCTGCTCTGATACCACTGACGAAGGTACGCTCTGATACCCCTAACGAAGGTACGCTCTGATACCACTGACAAAGGGCCACACCACCCTTACCAACTCATGACAAAGAATGCAACAAGATCTCTCAAGATCCAATGCAAACCCAAGCTAGCCTAGATCCACACTCTGGTAGAAACCTCTGAGATCTCAACTTGTGCTCGCAAGTCACCAAGCGACCTCCTTGTTTCTAAACCGTAGTCACTAGCTCTTCTCCAACTTAATCCAAGATCCAAGTGTAAATTGCCTCACATTTGGCGCTTTGTCTACACTCAGGAAAACTCACCCTTCACTTCCTCCTTCTCTTTCACACCTTGAAGCCTTCTAAGCTTTCCAAGCTTCCACTTCCCAAGCTACTCCTTGAGCTTCCACTTCTCAAGCTTCTCCAAGCTTGATTAGAAATGTTCATATGCCTTGCTTAAATAGGCACTTACCACCCAATACATGACTTATCCACAACCTTCTACACAATATCCACAATCTTCTAAAACTTCCATAACTTTCTAGAATTACAACTAAGCACCACCATGTGGCCCAATTAGAAAATTACATTTCCTTTATGGATCACAACAAATATTAAATGCAAGATTTAAGAAACTTTCCACAAACTTTTAAGATGCCACCTACACACCTCGATTAATGGAATGACAACTAATTTCTCATTTTTCTATTTATGCCACCTATGCACCTCGAAAATAAAAATCACCTTTTCCTTTCTTTTCTCTTTTTTCCCTTTTTTTATTTTTTAATTATTTCTCCTCTAATTTTCGTCACTTTCTCTTTCCTCCACAATTTTTTTTTTTTTTTTTTCAAAATTTTTTTTCCAATAATTTTCCCATGCAAGATGCTCCTGCATCAGTCATAAAGCGTGAGATGTAGTTGACTGGGAAGCTGATATCAGGCCTAGTAGTAGAGAGGTAGATGAGGCTTCCTAGTAGTTGCCTTTATATAGTATCATCAACAAGAGGAGAATTAGACTTGGCTGACAATTTGAGACCTTTCTCCATGGGTGTAGATGCAGGCTTGCAATTTTGCATACGAAATTTGTCTAACAGAGCCATGGCATATTTGGACTGAGAGATGAATATACCAAAAGACTGTTGCGAAACCTTAATACCTAGGCAATAATGCATGAGCCTGAGATCTGCCATATCAAAACACTAGCATAAATTCTGGTTGATTCCCTGAATCAAAGATGTTGAATTGCCAGTGATGATCAACTCATCCACATAAATAACCAGAAGGATGATGTCATTGTTAGTAGTCTTGATATACAAATTTGAGTCCGAAGAACTCCTCTCGAAGCCTTGATCATTGAGGTACTCATCAATTTTCATGTACGATGCCCTAAGGGCTTGCTTCAAGGCATTGAGAGCTTTCACCAATTAGAGAACTTGGTGGTCTTTACTAGCAACCTTGAAACCTAGAGGTTGTGTTATGTAGACCTCTTTGTTGAGATCACCATTCGGAAAGCACTCTTGACGTCCATTTGATGGACCTTCCAGCGAAACTCTATTGCTATGGCTAGGACTAATTTGATTGTGCTCATGTTTGCAGTAGGAGCAAAGGTCTCCTCATGATCAATACCATGATGCCAAGAATAGCCCTTTGGAACTAAACAAGATTTTTACTTATCCAAAGTACCATTAGATTTGTATTTGATTTTGTAAACCATCTGCAGCCAATGGGTTTCTTCCCTAGTGGAAGATTAGAAAGGACCCAGGTGTTATTCTTTAGTAGGCTCTGGTGTTCAGATGTTATGGCTTGTTCCCACTCTGTAATTCCTTTGCCTCGGAATATTTTTGAGGTGAAACACACTATGAATGTTGGCCATGAGAGCAAAGCTAATGGACTCTGTAGGTTTTCTCTTTTCTTGAGCAATTCTCCCATCAATGAGCTCATCATCATGAACATCAGCAAGTGTCTTAATCCACCACTTAGGTAGGAGAGGAGAACAACTGACATTAATATCAGGTTATGCTTGGTGATCAGGTTTTTCATTAGAAGAATTTGGATCAAACTAAGGTGAAGCATCTACAAATCGAGGTGATCCTACACGAGAAGCTGGAGATGTCTTTACAGGGATCATTGTTATAATTGGAGCTACAGGTTCTATTGAAGTTCTCCCATTAGTTGGACCTAATGGAAGCCTAAATCCCAGATCATGAGCCTTCATAGGTTGGTTTGTTGGATCAGGTATAAGAGAAACAAACATGAATGGTCCTCGTTGCTCATCAAAGACTACATCAAGACTGTACAGGAGATGTTTCAGTGTCGATCAAGCGGCAGACTTTGTGAAGACTACTATATCCAACAAGTATGAGTTTCTAAGTCTTGGCATCTAACTTGGTGCGTGATGCATGTAGGGTCCAAACAAAAGCAAGCGAGCCAAAAACCTTCAAGTGACTAATTCTGGGCTTGTCACCTGACCAGGCCTCTTCTAGAGTCTTACCTTTGACTGCCATTGTGGGTGACTGATTCAAAAGATACACTGTAGTGTTGATTGCTTCTGCCTAGAACTTCTTCAGAACATGTTTGTGTTTGAGCATGGATTGAGCCATCGCGGTGGACTTTCAACTACACCGTTCTAGTTGTGGTGTGTGGGGTGTGGTTAATTGGTGTTTGATGCTATGAGTATCCAATAAGCTAGAGATTTCATTAGAACAAAATTCCCCCCATTGTCTGACGTAAGAGTAATAATAGATTTCCTAGTCTTTTTCAACTAAAGATTTGAACTTCCGAAATATAGGAAATGCATCTGATTTCTTTTTAAGAAAATACACCCACATTTTTCTATTGAATTCATCAGCAAACAACAAAAAATACCTTGACCCAAGAATAGAAGGGGTAGCCATAGGGCCGCAGATATCGGCATGAATAAGATGGAGTACTTGAGAAGCTCGCTTTGAATTGCTACTGGGGAAAGGTGTGCAATGTTGCTTCCTAGCCTCGCATGCATCACAAACTCCAAGCTATTGAGTCTTAATCTCTGGCAAACCAAGGATAAGCTCTTCCCAAGTAAGTTGAGAGAGATATTGCACATTTGAGTGCCCATACCTAAGTCTAAAGTGTGCGAATAGAAGATTGCCGAGCACTCATAACTAAGTCCCAAGAATCACCTGAATCAGTAAGTTGGAAAAGACCATGATCCTCAAGACCTATTGCAACAATAGACTGAGTCACCCTATTAGTGATGGTACATTGATGTGAACTGAAGGTGACATCCAACTGTGGAGAATGTCGTAGTAACTAATTGACTGAGAGTAGATTTAGTTCCATCCTTGGAACATAGTACACATTGAGGAAAATGAGATTCCTCCCAACAGACTAAATCTGAATGTTGCGTTCACCAACAATTGTGTACTCTTCTCCACCACCAAAAATAACAAAATCTAAGGCTGGTAGTTAGTGAACCAGTCTCTGTGGTGGGTGAAATGACAAGAGGCACCTGAATCAATATACTAAGCATACAACTTTACATGATTTGCAGGTCTTTTAGCCATGAAGGCGTAAAAGACAGATTATGTCTCCTCAGTGTGCTCTGCATTGTTTGCTTTGGGCTACGAACCTGATTGCTTAGATGAGGCAGCTAAGTGTTTCCGACATTTAACCATCATGTGATGAAACTTGTGATAGAAGTTGCATTGAATGTTCTTCTTTTGGGGCTTTTTGAAGCTGGAGCAGAGGACTTTTGCTGAGAAGACTGTTGAGACTTGCCTTTATCCTTTTGAAAGGATTTAGTAGCAAAGGCTTGCTCTGTAGAGGTGGAGTTGGAACTACTATTGAATTGTTGTTTCCACCAATCTTGTTGAAGCAAAAGTGTGCAGAAATCTGTGAACTTCAGATCAACACTAGAAGACGTGATGTTGAGAGTCGATAAAATGCTCGTACGACTTCAGTAAACTCCAGAGAGTGATAACCACAATGTCCTCTTCCTCATTTCTGTGATCTATGGAAAGCAATTGATCACAGATTTCTTGAATCCTATTTAGGTGACGCTCTAGTTTTTTCAAGAGTCTCATGAAGATTTTTGAGATGTGCCCATATCTCAGTAGTTGTTTTGTTGGATGGAATCTGAGAGAGCTGATCATCAGCTACAAATAATTTGAGAAGCATCACCGCCTCCCGATTATTCAAATCTCATGTATCTTGATCAATACCAGGGGTAGTTGTAACATCTTGATTTTCTTGGGTCTAAATTAACAAATATCATATTCAAAAAGTTCAGTTATAACTTCAATTTCATAGGAAGGAAGTTACATCATTCATGTTCATGTGAAAAAGAATTAGCGTTAAAATCAGTTAAACAAAATTTCTTAACTAAAAACTTGAAATACCATTAGATGAAATTACTACAGAAATTGAATATCACATACCTCGGAAAACTGAGACCGAAAATCAAACCAAGGATGCTTCTGGAACCACTTGGATTAGTCCACAAATACTTTATAACAATTTCAAATGACGACTATCATCTAAAAACCACTATCTCAAAATCAAATGATGATTGCAATTACATACCACTATAATTAAAATTAGGGCATCGCAAACCACTGTATCAATTAGGGCATCAATTACCATCGGTTCATTTAGGGCTTCTGATACCACTTTACTACTTAGGGTTTCCGCCACCACGGATTCAATTAGGGCTTCCGCTAGTACGGATTTAATTTAGGGCTTCCGCAAGGACGGAATCAAATAGGGCTTCCATAACAACAGATTCAATTATGGCTTCCGATTACTTTCCTTCAAATTGCTTTTCTGTGACAGTAACTCAAGATTAGAAAATATATTTATATTCGATATCATGTATATATGAAAGTAAAATGACGGTAATAATGAAATAACTTAATTTAATCTTACCTCCTATATAAAAGTATTAATACCTGATTTCTGATAAACAATTGAATGTGTAACTTATCTTTGTCCGATGTACGTCTGGCACTTAAGGAGAGGTGAAACATTGTTAGGGGCTTAACCACCCAACCTCGAACCACAACTTGTCCTCACACGATCTCTAATGAGAAAGGCCCTTCCTATTCAGAATAGTTAGGGGAATCATCTTGCCATCTACTGGGCTTCCTGGTAATTTAACTCACCATACAACTTGGTAGCAGGAGATCACAATAGTAGGAATGTGCATGAGTTATTAATTGATTCATATTAAATGATAAATATTGAAATGTCATAATTGATACGGATTCATATATTGATGATTCATTTCTCACACCTCATCACCCATCTTCTTGGCTATACAGCCGTGTGAGTCCCAGGTATTCGGAATTCTCAGAGCAAACAACTTTGTCAATTATTCAAGAAGATTACATACATCCAATATTTCATTCTTGTGATTACATAACTATGTTCTTTAACGATTTCAAAATTGAATGCTCAATTAATTAATTTAATCATAACTGATTTCTCTGTAACTCCACTTCTTCACCATTTCATGGCTTCTCTGCTGGTGAATTCCTCGGTGTTAATAATATTTGGATATACAATCAGGTTTTTTTTTAAACACTAATATTTGAATTCATAAGTGATGTTTAACTACAAGAATAATTGATGAAGATCTTCAATGAACTCTATATAATGCAGAGAATCAACGGTAGTATATTATAAATTAATCTCAATCTAACAATGCATAGCTGGCTATGGTCGTGTTTTCCAAAACAGGAAAATAGAAACATCATTATAATATAGTATCCTTATTTGATTTATGTTATCAATCTTCTTGAGTCCAAAACATACACATATAACAGTGTTAAGGAATCTGTGAGTTATTGACATGGAAAGTACGGCCGGAAAGGAATAAGGAAACATGAATTGCAACACGGCACTATGGGTGTGGTATTCTGTGCTCTTGCTGCAGACTCAGCAAATTAAAAACAAGGTTAAGCATGAGTTGTAACTCAACGTATGATAGTCGTATTATTACTGTTCACCACAATTCAGTCTGTAATGAATTGGCATTAGTATTTGGATAGTATACAAAACAAGATATACAACTGATATTGAAATATGAAAGAAATACAGTCATGGTTCGATGGTTTGTGTACCCAGTTCTTATGGTAATCAAAACGCACACAGGCATAGTATTGAGGAAGGAAATAAAACAAGTTCAGTAGAAACTTACATGACATTCTTGTCTTTTCTTGAATCTTGGGACAGGAAGAAATGACTCCACTCCTTGCTTAGAACCTGTGGATATGAAGACATGGAGGCAGTATGGATTAGCGGAAGAGTAGAGAATGAAATCGGAAACTATACTCAACTCCTCCTCTAAGGATGAAAGGCTCATCTTGGAAACATCATGAAGTCTTTCAATGGCACCACTGATATCTCCTCTATTTGTGTAAAGAGTTGCCATTACAAGTAACAACCTCCTAATCATGTCAGAGATGGTATTGTGAGTAGAACTACTGGTGGTACTTCCATACAAGTGTCTTGTGAGAACTGGGTAATGTCTGTACCTTCTCGTCCATTTTGTTGCTACCATTGTTGCAAGTTTTCCCACCATAGAGAATTCACTTCATTTCAACCTCTAATCAATCATCTATGGATTGCAATCAAACTTTCAGGTCTCTACCGCCTTTTGAACAATGAATCACTGATTTGATTTCAGTCCAAAATGCATCTCTACGCTAAATAGTTCCGGAAATAATCATAACATTGAGACAATTATATAATTCAATAGTTAGGTTTAAATAGTGATTCAAAACAAGAGATGCAAAGTTCCTCCTAAAACGCAGAGGGACGAGAGCAACCGAATTAGAGAGGGAAAGAGATGATAAAAACCGATACAATCATAAGACTCAATATAAAAGAATAACTTGGCTCATCGGCTTCCAACAGTTATAAAGAAAACCATTCAAATTCCTAAGATGGCTATTAAAAATTCAAATTAAAAGATAAAATAAAAAGGTTGGAAAAAAGATTGTAAAACAATTCGAATTGCCAAAAGGCTAATCGATTAATTGTGCCAAATGTCAAAAACAAGGATACTAAAAAGAAAGAATAAAGTTGGAAGATAATAATTCCATTATTATTAAAATTCGAACGTTAAAATTCAAATGTTATTATATTTCGATTATTATTATAATCTTATATTTATAAAGGTACATGTAAACATCACTTTAATATTAAATTATAATGATACCAAATCATTTTTATATTATATGCACGAATATAAATTATTATTAAAATAATATGTTGAAAGATAAATTAAAATCCTTTGAGATATGTTTTATATTTTTAACTCAATTATTTTAATTAAATTATTTATTTAAATAACTCATGTGGGTCTCACAAATGTATCCTGTTCCAAGTCACTAGGTTTTTTACCCATCTGCTTAGTGATGGTGATGGTCCTGCCTAATTCTTTTCTGACAATGCTTCCACCCTTTCGACAAATTCCGTGCAAGGAATTTCTCCGAGATTGAATTATAAATTATTTAATCATAAATAATCATAATAGTTAACCTTTCATCTTAATTCCATGAATTCGTGAGTAACGATCAACTAACATGTCATCTTTACTTGAAATCATAACGACCAACTTTCATACCATTTCGCCAGATTAAATCAAATTAAATTGCCAACTGACTTCATGCGAATCTCAATGGCTATATTTCAAGCTAGTTCAAAAATTGGGATGTAATAGTAGTTAGACACTGTGTAAAACCGAGAACAATTTGATCCATTTCAATATTCAAAAATTGCTATTACCCGCTGCTTCCAAGTGCCCATAATTTCAACCATGGAATTTTGAATTGCTCTCAAGCATAATATTAGTCAATCTGTGAAGGCACATTGTTTGAGGCAAAAAATGGAAGACCCAAAAAATTTGAAAGGTGATCCAAAAGAGAGCTCCAAAAACCCTGGAAAAATATTTTGTATGTTTTTGGATTTGTTGGCTCAAAAATTGAGGCATGAAAATCAAGGCACCCAAAAAATGGACGACAAACCAGTTGAGTTCTCAAAAAACCCATGAAGAATTTGTAAATAGAATTTTTTCAAGCCCAAAAATTAGGGTTTCGAACAAAAAAAGTCCTCAGCTGAAAAAAGCTTGAAATCAATGGCAAATTTGCAGCAAAAAACACAATATTTGGGCACAAATTTGGTATCGAGGGTTTTAAGAAACCCTTGGCGTTGATCCCGACCCTACATGTGTAGAAAAAATGGACAAATTATCAGATCGAGAGGTCTATATATACAAAAGAATAAAGAGGTGTTTCCTTAGGAAATGATCGTAAAGAATAGAAATATTCTATTCTAAAAGAAAGCTAACAAATAACTACAACTAACTAAATATTAGTAACATTCTAATATTTACAATAGATTACAAATAGATAACCATTATTTAATAATAGAAGATTATCTATTATCGTAATAGTTGGAGACTGATGGGTTCTTCATAACCCAAGAGATGAGTAGTTGGCTGAGCATAGATGTAAAGTGATTGTGAAATTTGTTGAAAATAAGTTAATAATATTTTATTATGAGTCTTTGACAATGGTGTCGGCTTTGAAATGCACGGTGGCTATTGACAAGTTGTGCCCAATTTGTAGGAATGAAATGCACAATGGCTATTGACAAGTTGTGCCCAACTTGTCGAAACCCAATGTGTTATTGACAATCATTAAGGTTAAGAGGAAGGCTTCCTAGATGTTTTGGCAAAGATATAAATAATAAAAGGCAACAATACAAGGTAAATTATTATGCCAATATCCTAACATGATTTCACAATCAATTTTGAAAGTTGACTAGGTTTGATGAACACCTCAAACCCCTCGACAGAGAAATTCAAATATTACATTTTCTAGCATTTATTGAAAGGAGAAAAAAAATTGCTTCCTGATGACTGGAGAAGAGATTTCCTGGGCAGTACAAGGTACTAGGGGACATGATGTCCCTAAAGCTAAGCTCTATTTAATGTTATAAAATTCCCACCTTGCATGGGGTTGGTGGGAGAATATAAGGCAAGCCGGGAGCTATTAAGGTCATTGTATTTCTTATGAATGTAGGTACTAAATAATAGTGGGTGGTAGGTGAATCATAGTTCCTGATATTGATTCTTGCTCATAGAGTAGTTGTGTTAGAAAGATTGGATAATCTTGGTATGACAGTTGAAGAGCACGTGCTTTACAATTTTGGACATTTTAAAGGATTCTGTTATGATTTTGTGGGTTGGCAATTATTTTTTAATGTTAGTATTCTATTATGATTCTGAGGGTTGGCAATTATTTTTTAATGTTAGTATTTTGTTATGATTCTGTGGGTTGGCAATTATTTTTTTAGTGTTAGTATTCTGTTATGATTCAAGTGTTCTATTTTCTGTATTGATTGTCATCCAATTTTATTCTCAAAAGTTATGTAATTTGGGCAATTGAAAGTCAATCCTTATTGGTCTGAACCTAAGTTACCGATTCGGGTTCAGGGACAGATTCCGGTTTGGGTTTTAGGTTCGTGGGTTTGAGCAATTTTTTTTTCCCATTTGGATTCATGGGTGGATTCGTGAGTGTGTGTGTGTATATATAAAAGAATCTCGCATAGTTGTAAAACTAACTTACTAAGTCATTTCATAGTATGAATATATTAGTGTTACTTGATTATTGATCAATGCCAAATGTCAAAGATAAACATTGAATACTCACTCATTAATCTATGTTAATGTTGTAAATAAAATCATACATTGAATTACTGAAATGCAAAATGGTATTTCAAAACATAGACTACTTCATCAGAGTGATAGATAATAATTTAATTTAATAAAGTTTGAAACATGGTAATAAATGAGTCAATGACAAATGTTTAATAGTTTATCGATGATCATAGACCTATAGCATCAAAGAGTTTATGGTGATAATTTTCAAGGGTCAAATGGGTCATCAAAATATGAGGGATCAATGGCTTTATCCTCATCTATATCATTTTCCTCATCATTAGAACCCAAACCGGTTCCACTAGTCCCATATGCAACCACATCCTCCTCGTCCTCCTCAACATCTAGCAAGGCAATTCTAGATATATCCTGGAGGGTCATATCCAAGTTAGAAGTATGGGGTAGTACATCCCACAACTTCTCTGGCCTCTTCTTATGTCTTGGATCCTTGTGTGACAGGAGGCGCCAGTTGTTGTGAATAAATACCAAGTCCTCTGCTTTCTTCAAATCGAACCAGTTACGCTTCACTGAATGGATAAAGGAGTATGTACTCCAATTCCGCTCAGTAGCAGAAGAGCTCGCAACCTAGAGAGACAACCAACACAATTTTAAAAAATTAGAAATTGTAATTTTACAATACAATAGGAATTTAAGAGTGCTAATTCAGCAAGCTAAGTGGCCATAAGCAAAGGAAAAAAAACTTAAAAACATACTTGTGACAAGATCTTAATGGCATGAGGTTGGAGGTACATGTAACTTTGCCCATGTAAGTACCACCATCCAATGACATCCATTCTACTTTGGTATTGATTGCATTAGGGTCTGCATTTTTGCCTGAGACAAAATCTACAAACTCTCTCCTAACATTCGATGCCACATTAGGATCACTAAAGAACCTGCTAAATGCCCTCTTATACCCAATAGCAACCTCAGGATCTCTATCTCACCACTATAATACCTGGGAGAAAGTGCATATGCCAGGAGGTGTAAAGGTGTAGTCATCTTGTTTCAATGATATAGAAAATTTTCTTCACCTTATTGTACAAGGTATTCTTAGGATCCTGTTCTCTTCTCTAAATGACCTGGGATGTCAAATGATGTACATATAAGTTATCTTGATGTAGTGTTAATAACTTAATTAAAATAAAAAATTAAAATCTCTCAATAAACAAGGATAAAGTATTGTATAAAAATGTAAACTTACCGATTGCATTCTATCTAGCATGGAATCCATGGCATCATATATGTCCCCTAAACAAGGCTCATCAGTGTCAGCAAATCGAAGCATGAACATGATGGGCTCGATGAGTTCAGATTCATATTCCATCCTATTTCGAAAAATCATCACTGAAGATCATATCCTTCACAGTTTTATCTCTGTCTGTATTGGCTTGCTTCCATCCACCCCATTTGTTGCTAATAACCATTTGATACAATGCTTCTTTCACCCTCACAAGTCATCTGAGGACGATTGTGTGTGAAGCAAACCTTGTTTCAGCAACTATTACCATGTTAATTCAAATTGTAAGTTAATATAATAACACATTTCAAATATCAAATATGTAAACAAAAAAAAAAAAAATGTATTCAATTATGTAAAGTATGACACAAAATGATAAATGAAGCTAAATAAAGTTTAAATTTACCTTCAATAATTCCAAGCGGGAGAAAGTTCTGAAAATTGCTAGTGACATATGGTGGTTTGTCACTAACATTTGGATCTCCTCACCCTCGTACACTTTTTTCACCCATTCAATTTGGGTGCCAATTGCTTTCATCACCAAGTTCAAGGACTGGACGGTGCATGGTGTCCAAAATATATGCTCATATCATGCTTCTACCAAAGCACCTGCAGCCTTTACAAACTTTAGCATTGTCCATTATTACTTGGACAACATTGTCAACTCCTACGGACGCTATGAATTCAATGAGAAGTTCGGCAATAAAATTTGCATTCTTTACTTGCCCTTCACAATCAACCGCCCTCAAAAACATTGCCCCCTTGGGGAAGACAACAATCACATTTATTAATGGACGGTTTTTTGCAATCTTTCCATCCATCAGAGATAGTGATCAACCCCATTTGGATCCAAGAATCTCTTATTGGTTTGAGGAGGTTTTCTACATTCTTTCTCTCCTTGTGGAATATGGTGGTGCTCAACTTTTCATATCTAGGGGCTCGATAACTATGAGGTGCTTCATTTATTGCTTGCACCATCTCTCTTCAATAAGGTGATCTCACAAGATTAAATGAAACACCATTCGTAATGAGGCAACACCCAACCTTAATGTCAGCAATTTCTCTCTTTTCATTTTGAAATGCCTTATCTAATGGGCCTCTCTTGTGGGATGTGGGTATTTCTATTTCATCTTCATCCGTAGATGGGGTAGGTAGGAAGGGATGTGGTCTAGTGGTTGTTTGAGAGGGTGGTGTTGGCGGTTTTTGCTTTGATCTATCTTTTTTCGCCTATGACACTAACCTATCAGCCTCTTGTTGTTCTTTTAACATGCCTGCTATTTGAGAAGCCAACCCCTTTTTACCTCCCTCTGGGGGCCCCTCATACATGCTATTCCCTTGACCTGTTGAGCCTATCAAATGATGTTTAACCTAGTAATATGAGCTTCTATATTGGCTTTGGCAAAAATTGCATTTCCATATTTACACCTCCCCCAACACATTGCTCAATTTTTGTTGTATACTTACACAAAGGAGAGATTTTATCAATTTAAAATCTTTGGGATCCCTCCCCACCCACTAAGTTCTGACTACCCATTCTATGATTCTTGCAAGCTATAGAAATAAAAAAAATTAAAAACTTATACAAAACTTGATAAAAAATTAGAACAATAAAGAAAACTAAAAACAAACTATGAAAGAAGCAAAAGGAAGGATCAAATGCATACCTGGGACACTCAACACTGATTATTTGAAGGATTTGAGACTCCACAAACAATCTCTATAACCTTCTCTTCAAACTTGCAAAATGGCCACACCAAAATGAGAACAAAATGAGAAAGCAAATGAGAGATTAGATTAATGAAAAGTATCTTTTATACCTTTCTTTAAGGTTTGAAGATTTTTTTAAATTTTTTTTTCAAAACTCATTTTTTAATCATTTTTTTGACTACTTTACGGCCCCACAAGCCACGGGTTCGGGTAGGGTCCCTGTTTGGGATTGTGGGTCCACCCGGGGCCAAGCTTGTGTGGACTCGGGCAGACTCACAATCCCAAAGAGGGAGGGACCTTGCCTGGACCCATAGCAGACCCATGCTCGAATCCAGACCTTGATGAATCCGGATCCAGACTCAAGCTCCAGGGCTCAAACCCAGTAACGTAGGTTTGAACTTTTCTATTATTTGAAAATTTCTAGGATACTGGTTTGTCTCTTACAGGCTAGGCGTCCACATCTGATGTGGATGCATCTAGGAGCCTATGGTTGGGTTCTTGCTAGCATCTGTAGGGCTTTTAGACGCATTTGCGGGCCCAGTGGCAACTAGACACGATGTTGCACTTGATAAAATGGATATACTGTTCAAGCTGAAACTCACACTTGTTTATTAATCAGAAACTGCAACCTCATGGGATGTATCTATTTAAAGTGTGTGAAAAGAGGTCTTCTCGTAATTTTCATAATGCACTTCTACTACATCTGGCTTACAGACTTATCTAGGAGCTTGCGACTGACTTTCGGCCAGCATCTGCAGGGCTTCAAGGAGCAGTCGTGGGCCCAACGACAACTAGACATGATGATGCACTTGATAAAATGGATATACTGTTCAAGCTGAAACTCACACATTTATTAATTAGAAATTACAACTTCATTGGAAGTATCTATTTAATATGTGTAAAAGGAGGTTTTCGCATAATTTTCATAACGCACTTCTACCACATCCTTCACATTGTAATCAAAAACTTGGGCCATCCATTGGTTAGCACAAGCCACTACCTAGATTGCATGTATGCATCCCACTCTATTGTCCATTCTTTGCCTGACCTCTTGCTGTTTGGATTATCTTGCCATTGATGGTATGAACAACATCAAAAGTGAGCAAAACAAAATCTATTAATGGGTTGATTTTGTTGAAGATGGTAGCTGCGATAGAGATCTTTATCTCTGGAAATATAGATGTTATTAACGTTATTGTCATCTTCAGCTGAAAAGGTCACTTAACTTTAATTTGTAATATTAAATGTAAATAACATGTCTCATTCACATGCATTGAGGCATGAATATCCAAAGAGTTTTAATTAATTATAGGAATTATGGGAATCTCAAGAGACCTTTGGTTATAAAGTGAAGAGTCTCTCCTATTGTTATATATTTGCATCAAGCAAAGGATATTGTATATTCAAACATTTCATTATTAATAAAGATATATTTCTGTTGTTTGGCTTGGTTTTTCCCTTCATTCTTGAAGGGTTTTCCCAGGATATATTTGGTGTTTATTGGTTTAGTTTTTGCTCCTCCTTATTGTTGTTTATCACCATTGATTTCTGGGCTAAAACTTAACATAATATCAGAGCCACGTTGGATAATAGCAATTAAAGAAGAGGGTTTTTCTGATTATTAGTGTATGTCATGTCTCTAAGGGAAATATTTTTTAGTCTAGATATGAGATGTGTCTTCATCATTCTCTGACCCTCGATGCAGTTCAGTGCATGAGATTGCAGAGATAAATCAAGATTATTTTATATATTTCTTCATGTCTATTCATTTAAGTGATTGTGCAATGTTTTCATATTTCTTCAAGCATATTTTTTTATCACGAGCCTTGGATTTCAATCCCCTAGTCACAGATATGTTGTCCCTCAAAGATGATAAGATCAAATATCTTCCTTAATTGATCATATGATTTCCTTCATCGGTTTTCAGTTTGGATTTTATTGCGTATTGATGCCTATGTTATATTCAGTGTTGGCTATCTTTTGGTTCATATTATTGACGCATTTGATGATCTTATTCTTTATAACGTTTCTTATTTGAGTTGTCTCTATCCTTGTTCATATGTCTCCTGCATTTGAGATTTCATTTAGCTTTTTTAAAGTATTTTTGGTGAGATCTTGTTGCATGTAGAGTAATTGGTTTGACTATGGTTTTAACTTTTGGCAGAGTCTTGTCTGGGTGAATCCCATCTTAAGTATTGGAACCTTACGCTCAGGATTGGATAGAAGGTTCAATATGAAGAATTTATGGCAGAAGGCTCAGTGGATAGGACAAGATTTGGTGATATGTATGCAGATTTGGTAATATCAAATGCAATTTATAGGGTGAAGTTTCAGATGACTTGCTAGAGTATACTGTTATGCCCTCGTATCGGTTTCAAGTCTCCCTATTTTTGACCATATTTTTTTTCTCCATTTCTGTCAAGTGCCTTTGCATAAATGTTCAAGATAAATGCGTCTGATGTGCGCGTTGATAGAGTAGATGCTGTCGAGTTTTCTTCACTAGTTATGAATATTGCCGTTCTTGGCTCTTGCCAGCTCATCTTCAGTTTCAATTTTGTCTAGTCGACAATAGTTTTCCATCGTCTTTCTCTCCTATCTAGCGAAGCTTATAGATGGGCATCTTCAAGGGAATAATTGGTGAATTTTTTATTTCGTTAGGTGATTTTAGTGAAATATGAAATTCTCACACTGGCCCGATTTTTGTTAAAAGTGGTCATCTTTGCCAGGAGATCATCTTTGCATCTTCGCTTGTCTTGTAACCGACGCACTTGATTTATTAACTAATCTTAGTATTATGGTAATTGTGTAAAGCGTAACGCACAATGAAGGGGTTTTGAATAGTTTTTGGAGCCTTTCGATTAATGTTATCTTTTTTGGTACCTGCTTTAGATGAAGTAAGAGGAATCCTAAACATTGTGAGGCAATGACCATCATTGGTGAATAGAAAATAAAACTACTGTTCCTTTTGAGTCTTCTTTTTGTTCGGTGTTTTGGATGTGCTCCTTTTGAGTCTTCTTTTTGTTCGGTGTTTTGGATGTGCTTCCTGCTCATATCATCGATTCAGCTATCGGGGGAGGATATACGCTCATTCATGTGTTTGTACCTGTCAAAGATGGAAAGATTTAGCTTTGCTGAAAATGGAGGTCTACTTTATAGAGTTTATCTTTGGTGCATAAATTGTAGCCCTCGACAATCGGGATGTCCTTTGTTCGCTTTATTACAAAGCTTGGTCTTCGTTGCAACTCCATCTTTTGGTAATCTGTAGAATTTCATGAAGGTAACATTTTTGTAACAGCTGAGGTACGTAATCTCTTTTTCTATATATAATTAATATGTGTATCTTCTGTTTATAGTTATATTTTTACACATTTTTGGATAAATATCTGAGGCTGACTGCAATATAATTCTTGAGATGGCATTAACTAATAAAATGGTGAATCTATGGGAAGACAATAGAAAACAATTAATATCTCTCGTGGCTTTGTGTTAGTTTTCTATACTACATAATGTGTCATGAGAAGAAACTCTATTTGGCACTCGAGTTGGAGATATTATGTTGATCTTAGATGTTAATATACTGAGATTACATGAATAGTTTATGTTTTAACATTAATATTGATCTCTTTTGGTACAGAACTAAGCATTGAGATGAATGTTTCTGTTACATATTCACAGGATGCAATGATAGTATGCGGTTTGGACAATCATGTTACAAAATAATTATCCGTAGAGGGAGATTTTGATCTTTAGGAGATTTTAGCTTCAGAGGGAGGCTTCATAAGTAAGAGGGAGTGCTTATGGAATCCCCTTCATTCTCATATACGTTTGTGATGACTGGTATTTGCAAAATTTGAGACTTAAATGGAACCCAGTCTTATTTTGTTATTGCCTATTTTATTCTTGTATGGATAAATGAGATTGTAAGATCAGCTATGATAACTCTTTCACTATGCGATAGTGAACATCATGTTGAGAGAGTCCATGATGTCATCACATTGAGAGATTCCGTGATGGGAGTTGGATGTCATGTTGAGAGATTCCATGACAGTTCACGTTGAGAGAGTTCATGATTAAAGGCTTACCTATGAGTCTTACAAATCTTTTCATGTTGAGTGATTCCATGAATATGAGTATTTATTACAGGTTTTCATGTTGAGTGATTCCATGAATATGAGTATTTATTATAGGTTTTCATGTTGAGTGATTCCATTAATATGAGTAATTGTCATAGGTTTTTCATAAATCTTATATGATATATGGGATGAGATCTTATCATTTACATTTTGGTTGCAGTCTTGTATGATTGTTCAACTAAAGATCTCTCTTTGGCTAAGGAGTGTTGAAGATGGTAGTTACGATAGAGATCTTTATCTCTGAAAATATAGATGTTATTATCGTTATTGTCATCTTTAGCTAAAAAGGTCACTTAAGTTTAATTTGTAATATTAAATGTAAATAACATGTGTCATTCACATGCATTGAGGCACGAATATCCAAAGAGTTATAATTAATTATAGGAATTATGGGAATCTCAAGAGACCTTTGGTTATAATGTGAAGAGTCTCTCCTATTTTTATATATTTGCATCAAGCAAAAGATATTGTATATTCGAACATTTCATTATCGATAAAGATATATTTCTGTTGTGTGGCTGGGTTTTTCCCTTCATTCTTGAAGGGTTTTCCCAGGATATTTCTGGTGTTTATCGGTTCAGTTTTTGCTCCTTATTGCTGTTTATCACCATTGATTTCTAGGCTAAAACTTAACAGATTTATCCTCCTCGCAGCATTAAATCTAGAACTGTTTTCCCTGCGCACAAGCACATGCACACGTTTCCTCTTGCATCCGCATCCAAAAGTAAATAAAAAATTCCCGCATCTTGTGTCCGCTTCAAAATCTGCATCGGAATCGGTAACTTAGGAATTTTGGTTGCATCGCATGCTCTAAGTTTGTAAAGAATGGATACATCGAGTTCATTTCTTTACACATCTTTGCTTTATTTTCATTGTAGTTGTCTCTTTGCGTTTTTTGCTTTCTAGTTGAAAGCAAACTTAAAAAATTCAGAAATCAGCCTAGAGGGAGCCACCCCTCTAAAATTCAGAATTCAGCATAGAGGGGGCCATCCCTCTAAAATTCAGAGGGAAGTTGTTAGTTAACAACTACATTTCCTCTGCTGATCCTAATCTACTCTAATCTTCAACTGCAAATTAGGCCTCTACAGCTCCTCCTTCTGCTGGTACAACTCCCTCCAGCTGAATGGACTCTTCTCTGTCTGCTGCTCCTGATCTGCTCTATTTTTCGGCAGACAATGTGCAGCCTTCTTTGCACTGTGCTCCTTGTGTTGACAGCCTTTCTTATAGGGTTTCACCACTAGTTATCCCTCGTGGTGGGGATCCTAGTGATAGTATTGCTTGCCTAGTTGTTTGATAGTGTAGGAAAAATCATTTTGCAGCTTCTCATTCACTTTCCCACACCGTGCACCTATCCACTCTTGAGGGGGGGTGACTAACTTTTCTGGTAGTGTGCTGTTAGTGGGCTTTACTTGTAATAGCCAACTTCTTTGTTAATGTGCTGTTGACCTCATTGACACCTATGGGCTGTGGTTGTGTAAGGGTCAGCATTGTTGCTATGCTGCTGATTTAATATAAGAACAACAATATCTCCAATTTTTTGCTCATTTGCCACTCCTAGGAAGTTTGTTAAATAACAGCTAGTTTTCCAACCGTTGGTTTATTTGCCACTACTAATTGAGCATTTTAGAGTCAATTTTGAATAGAGTTGGTGGGTACAAGTTTGTTTACTAACAGATAACTAAATTGAGGCATCTTAATTATAGTTCTCAACTTCTACACCATGCTAAAGGACCTATAGATAGGAAATGTCGTCTATTCTACTTAACCTCAGTTTGATATCTTTGTTGATTTCCAATAGCTATGTTCTTGTGTCGCACAATCACCTTTTATCTTTGCAATCTGTAGATGACCACCACTGTCTATGTATCTGAAGTGCCGATAACAATAACCTTTAAAGAATCCTCTTGCTGTAATTATGTTTTGATTGTTCACATGTTTAAATCATGTCTGTTCTGATATTTTCCTTAATATCTTATCAAGTTACTCTCGGCATTCAAACGAGTGCCTGCTGAAGTTTTATGAGCAAACATGATGTCATGTTTTGCTTCACAGTGCCTTCACCTTCCTTTTAAAAATCATCTTTTATTTAGCAAAAAGAGCACTATATGTTGGACCTTCAATGGCATAGTGAATTGGGTTACATGCAAATAAATCTTAGTCTTATTTTGGCTCTTTAATGTCTTGCACAATCTTACGTATTTTTTCTTTCTCAGGTGTGTCATATGTCGTGTGGAATATGAAGAAGATGATACAATCTTGACACTTCCCTGCAAGCATTGGTACCATTCTGATTGCATCAAAGATTGGCTTAAAATAAATAAGGTGAAATTATAGTATTGCGATGCATTGAAATGAACTAAAAAGCTCATTATAACTAACATAAAGGCTGTTCTTAGGAGTTGTTTTAATCATTTGTCAGGCATGCAAATTGTCTTTTCCCTGTGCTCGAAGTCAATGGTTTCCTAGATATTAGTTTATAAATTATTTATTTGTTAAAGATAAATGGTGTGGAACTAGTAGTTTGAAGGCTAGTTTAAGTGCACGATTTCTGAAAATGACTTCACTTTCCATGCATATAATGTATCTGTGTTTTTGTGTTATAATGCAGATATGCCCAGTATGTAGTGCAGAGGTTTCCAATGATAAATCAACATTGACGTGAGAAATAACTGCCTGGTTGAGCAAATCAACTTTCATGTCAATATTTGGCTACATTGTTTAATTTAATTTTTCTAAGAACTTTAAAGTATAGGTGAAAAATACATTGAATTCTTCTGCTTCAAAATCATAATCAGAAGTTAAGAACTGTGATTGCCTGTAAGGAAACTGTACATTGGGATGGCTGAATGGCCAATACATAGGCAAATTGGTTTTTAACTTCTTCATAGAAATGAAATCTTAATAGCACTTTTTTTTAAGACACTTTTTTTGGACCTTTTTGATTTATTTTGTGGCATCTTGACATCTCCATTCAATTTTGTATGTTAATTGCACATGAAGAGTCTTGAGCAGGGAAACATGCTCTTTTGTTCCCATTTCAGACCAGGTGAGTGTTGCAAAACACCACCGATCTATTGAAAGAGAACAACTTACTGCAAAATTAAATTGCCTTGAACAAGGTGCCCACTGATTGCTTTACTCGAGCGTACTTGGGCAAAAGGCTTTCTTTTTGTATTAGCTTCTCTTTCATATTTGTATGTCTGGTAGATATGCAAAGTTATGTGCCGTGGACAATTATAGTTGCCGATTGTGCGTGGTATGTAAGGCAAAATATTATGATGATTTGTGACAATAGATGCAACAAGTAGTTTTCAAATTACAACTTTTTTATGAACAATTGAGTATGAATAGATGACATCAATGTGCTAGTCATGCAAATAGCTTTTGACTTAATTGTAAAAAATAAAATCTGATTCTCCAATAAAAAGCTATGCCAATTTCAATAAAATTTCTTAACAAGACACAATGGAGCCTCTAGCAGATTTGAACCTTTATTAAAATAGCAGTTCCTTCAACATTTACAGAAACTGACCAAATTTACAGATTCCAAAATTAATGTAGTGTGCAATTTTGTGCCAAGGAAAGCAAACATAACATACACAACCCAAATGTTATGGGATTGTCTGTGGGGTTCGCCATGTAAAGAAGGCATAGTGCTGTGGGAGTAGGCTTAGAATTCATATGCTTAATGATGAGGTGCTTGTCATTTGCGTCCTTGGCGCCTTCATGATAGGTGGTTTGCTTTGGTGTAGGTTGTGCGCCTAGGGCAAGAGAGGCCAAGCTTTGACGATTTTGACCTTTTTAAAATTTTGAATTTAAAACATTTCCCAATAGAGTTTTAAAGAAATGGTACTCTGTCAATGTTAATGAAAGGGGGGAAAAATTGCAAGATTCCTTTTTAATAATTTGTCAAATCACACATGTTTGTACTTCACATCTTAGTTTGATAATAGAATATTTTAGTTTTAATATAATATTATTGAAATATGTATATAGCATCATAATTATCATATATTTGGATTTTTTGTGTTTAATTTTTTTTTGAAACAATGGACTTTTCTATTATGTGACAGTGTTTTGAAAAAAAAAAAAAAATCACAATTTTTATGACCTTTGAAATGTTACATGACAAATTTTGTAGTGTAATGTTCTTTTGAGAAGAATTCATTGGCTCAACCCATTCACATATACAAAGATTAACTATGTCTTTTAGATAATTTATTAGAATTAATACTTTAAAATACCATTGACTTATAATGAAAGCCCAGAGGTAAAAGCAGAGATGCCCAACTTAAGGTTTGACAAGGGCAACATAAATAGTTTTAAGAAAGAATGGAAAATAAAAGAAAAGCAATTCAAAGATGAATTGAAGTGATGAATTTTTTGACCTATTACCTTATTGTTGATGCTACTACCCAACCAATAAATACGAGTGACCTGCCCTTCCCCCAAGTCAAAGAAAATAAGTGATTGAGAGGAGCAATATATGCCTTATGACAAGTTACCAAAGACTCGAGTAGATAAGCTAAAATTATGGATATGGAACTTATGAAGAAAGTAAACATTCGTATGATGGTGTAAAAATTCTATTGCAGTAGGTAATTAATATCCTATCTTATAGAATAATTGATATTAACACAATAAAATAACGAAGATTACATAAGTAACACAATATTTTTGGAGAAATTGTCTTAGGTCAAATCATAAATTGCTTGCCTTTTACTAGTAGAGCTCCGACAAACTCCTAACTTCTCATGTTGAGATTCCACCATTGCTATCACGTATGCTATTATTGTCCCCTTTCTAACACTGCCAAACTATTTGGTAATAATGCAAATTTATTAGCTGTCATTGTAAATGTTTCTCCTTATGTACTAGTTGGAAAATGAATGATGGAGGATTATTCTCAATCAACAAACAACTTAACAATACCTAATCAATTAGTTTCTATTTGTTTCCAAAAGAGTAATTTAATTAAACAATAACTATCTCCATTCTTAACAACAAAATAATTCTCTTCTAATTCTTGGGGATGGATGAACAATAGTCCAAGCTACACCATCACTAGTCCCTCTTAGTGAGGAAGTTATTTTGTTGCCGTCATGAGTATCTTGTCAAAATGTTTGCTACTTGCTCCTTTGTAGTTTTATATTATAGTTGGACAATTTATCTATGCCACAATCCTTGATGAAGTGGTACTTGATGTCTATATGTTTAGTCCTGTCATGCAACACAAGATTCTTAGATAACTTAATGCAACTTTGATTATCACAGTGTATCATAATAATCGTGACTCTCTCTACTAACAACATCCAGAGACATATAGCTTTACATGTGGCCATGTTGGTTGTTATGTATTATGACTTTACAGAATTCAGAGCCACAAACTTTTGCTTCTTGCATAATTAAGAGAACTCTTGATCCCATACCAAAGCGAACACGTTGAAGTGCTTTTCTTTTCTACCGTATTGCTTGCCCAATATAGGCCAAGATACCCTATTAACTTGATTTCTTCACCTCAAGAATATCTAATCACATACTCAACAATACCTTACAAACACTAAAACACATGCTTTGCTTTTGTCTAATGCACTCTCTTTGGCTCAACTGTGAATTGACTAAGAGAGTTTACTGCAAAGACTATATCTTGCTGCTTGTTGACCAAATACATGAGAGAATCAATCAATTGCCTATATAATGTGGGATCTACTTATCTCTCTTGATGTTTTACCTTTTTCCAACTTTTGATCATAGGAGCATATATGGCTTTGCTGTCCTCCATTATGAACCTTTTCAAGATTTTGATATAATATTTCCTTGTCTAAAGAAAATATCTTTATTTGTTTGCCACACGTCCATGCCTAGAGAGTAATATAGAAGTCCCACATCCTTCATCTCAAACACTGTTGCAAGATTTTCTTGCACTATTCTATAAGCCCACCTAGTGAACTTGCTAAAAATAAGTCAACATATAGAAAAAGAATGAGAATCTCACCTCCGATAACAAAGAAATAGAGGTTAGCATTTTTCTCTCTCTTTACAATACCCATATGCTCTAGAAACTTGTTTGTGTCCATACAAGGCTCTCTTCAATCTACACACGCAGGTCTCATTTCTGTGTGCAAAGCCTTTTGGTTGTTCTAAGTACATTTCTTTTAACTCACTATTAAAGAGTGTTGTTTTGACACCTATTTGATGGATTTTCCATCTCATTTGTGCTAAAATGAGATCAAAACTCTTATAGAAGTAATATCTAACCACTGAAGAAAATATCTTGTTATAGGCTATTCCCTCCTTTTGAGAGAACCCCTTGGCCACAAACTTTGTCTTGTATTTTTTTCTGCTACCATCTGCATCGTGGTTGATCTTATAGATTTAGTGTGATCCAATTGCCACTCTATCTATTGGTCTAGACACTACCACCCAAACACCATTTTGCATTATTAAAAGTTTATTCCTTAACCATCACATCTCACCACATTTGATTTTGTGTTACCTATTGATAACTAGGAGACTCAATATCTACAAATTGATTGACTATGTCATATGGTCATTAAACTTGGTTGTTTCTTTATGCAGTTTAGTAACATAATTCTCACAATAGACAAATGGGAGGCCCAATTATGCCAAACCCATCACTAAATTTTAGAGGTACATCTCCCTTGTGTAAAATATGTAATAATTGGAAATCAATGTGCTTTTAACTAGAAATGAAGAAAGGAAATGGACATGTATACATAATAATAAAATAAACTATTCTTAAATTAGAGTAACAAGTGCACATGAAACAAAGTTCATTTACAGAAAATATTCCACAATACAAATAGGGGAGATAAACCTTGAGATGCTCATGGATCATTATTAAAAAATAATGCAACACACAACTTTGATAACTATTTGGAAATAATTCACACCAAGGATCAGAACAAAGGCCTAGAGAATGACAACATAATTTTTTGATATGCATTCATATATGTTACCCAGACATTTCAGAGGGAGGATTAATTATATTAATTTTGGAAAGAGAGATTATTTTTCAGCTAAACACGTTTTCTCTCTCCCCGTACTTTTTCTCTCTCCACGTACTAAAAGTTGTAGAGAGAAGTTCGGGGTTTGAGTTTGAGTTTCATTTCTCTCATTCACAATCTTCTCTCTCCACGTACTAAAACTTGTAGAGAGAAGTACGAGTTTGGGTTTGGGTTTGAGTTTCACTTTTTCTCTCTCCACGTACTAAAGTACTCTCTCTCCCCGTACTCCAACTTTTTAACCTAATTCTAACCCAAACCTCCCAACCCAAACTTTAACTTGTAGGCAACTGCCGGCTGGAAATACAACATGATCTGTGGTTTCAAAGTGCTAAACTATTCTGATACGTTGCTTTAGAAATACATTTTGATAAACTATCCAACTTAGATCAAGAGCTGTGGCTTTGAAAAGCACAGACCAAGCATGCAAATTGTTTGAAGGCCATGTCATATAATTAGCAGGGTCATCTTTATTCATGCACCATACAGGCGTGTGGCTTCATTCAACGTTGATATTAGCGAAATGGTTCCTGTGACAAGAGATTATTATTCTGTGCAAAAGTACAACCAATTCTTCACTAGAGGAGCTTGATAGATTGGGGAAGAAGGTCACTGAAGTTACATGAGAAAATGGAGGCGTAGTTTCTTTGGTTCTTTCACCAGCCATCGTGCCAAGCCCTGGCTCATTGCTCTACCTACATTTTTTGCAACTTTTATCTCCATCTTTGCATTAACCCGAGCTTTTTCCTCCATCAATGAAGCTATGGAAAGTAGAATAACGCATTCCAAAGAATGGTCAATAAAGAACATCTACATGCATTAAAACTATTTGATGAAATTATATGGTAAATGTAGATGGTCCTCCCTACCACGATGGCACATGGAAAAATGGGATAATATGGGTATTGGCATTTGATTGTTAAAACTCCCACCTTAAAGCAGTCACTTCTAAGTTGCCAATACGAGCCGTAGACCAACATGTGAGCAGAACATTTGAAGACATTCGACAACCAAGCAAAAACAAGAAACTTCACCAACAGAGGAGGAACGTATGTTCTAAAACGTACCTACAATTTGTTTGACAAAATGAGCAATCAGAATGCTAACAAAAGCACTCCCAAGCTGTCCCACGCAAGACAAGGCATATGCACTATTTAATTAAATCTTCTCAAAGTCAATCAAAACCGTAGAGTTTAGACCAAACACATGAGCAAACCAAAGAGAATAGAATTTGGAGCAGAATTTGTATTTCAAATGATTGGCACAATGCGTTGACGCATCAAACAGGCAAAGAACTAAGTCCTATTAACATTTCATCGTGCATCGAGCTCAATAAATTGCAGACAACAAATGTATAGCAAGATTTCTAGCACGTCCATTCTTAGGCAAAACGCATGACTTCTTCACTTCATCTCCTAGCAAGGATATATAATTTACGTGCAAGGATCTGCTCATTTCTCCAACCCGTAGCTTTAATGGCAATCATTATCAAAGCTATAGTGGAAGCTTTAAAATGATGTTTACCAAGTGGTTGGAGGACTTTTATAAACAACGACACCTGCAAAACATTTCCAAAACAATCATGTTGAGTGTTTTATGTAATTCAAAGCATGTGGATATGCTTATTTCAACATAGTACATGCAATCTATTTGACATAATGTTGTTGCCCCATTACTGTGCTCAGAATACCAATTCTAAAGCTAGTGTGGCCATCTTGTTGGCCTTGGGAAGAGGTTTCAATGTGGGAGTGCTAGATGCTGCAATTTTATCTCTAACATTCTGAGCAGTTAAATGAAAATTCATATTAATTGCTATGTTAGTCTGCACTCCCAAATCGTCACTCCTCTCTGAGCTTACAAGATTTGGTGCAAGCTTCGATTTTTGCAAAGATGTGAATTGAAAAAGCAACTTAATACATATGGATGAGTGATATTATGAAGTCTGGGCTTATGCAAATTTACAAGAAGGATCTGACTAAGGAGCTTGAGACATCATCAAACATGTTAATAAATTTCTTCCATGGTATTGCAAGTGACGATCTTCGTGAATCAAAGCATTGTGGAAATCTTTCAAATTACCCACCAAAAGTAGCTATTGCAGACATTCATGCAAGTTTTGGTTTCCTTGATGCACCCATTTTGTGGAGCTTTCAAGATATCCATAGATCCACCTCAGTAGACTTGAATTCCTCCTTTAAATTGCAAGAATTGTCTTGTTTTTCAAAGGTAAAAGAGACAGTACCATTGACAGGGTCTGTAGGATGCATTGCCTCTAATATATCATGTAACTTAAGTTTGAATCCTCTATCTTCTCCAATTGAAATTAATACCACAGATGACATGGAAAAAAGGTCAATGGCAACTTTGTGTATGGAAGTTTTGCACATAATAACACAGATAATAGAGAGACAATTTCATAAGTAATAACTATGGAGACAAGTTTGCTAGGTTATGCTTCAAAGGTGGTGTTTGATGAGAAGATGGCTAATGAAAAAGGTCACAAAATTAATAGGGAGGGTATAGATGATGATATGAGTAATGGGTCTCACACGAAGAGAATCAATGATTTGTTTTGGGAATGATTTCTTACTGAGATTCCAAAGGTAGAAGACACATGAGGGGCTGATTCTGAGAGTCAGGAGAGTGTTAGTAGAGATGAAGATGACAGTCCATCAAAGAAAAGGAATTTGTGAAGAACACATAAGAAACTTGACTCAGTTGCTCACAACACCTACAGATCAAAGGAGGAGTTCAGGGAATATCAGTGGTCACAGTTAAAAGTTAGAAGTATATTTGTCTAAAGTTGTCTTAGAATTTTATTTATGTATTTTGTAAAAAGGTCAACTTTAGAGTTAACTCTGGTTTTGGTTTTTCTAATTATAGTTAAGCTTTAAAGGTTAGAGTTGGTTACGAACCATCTTCAAGTAGTCCAAACTCTAACTTTTTGAGTAGTTATGAACCCGAAAAGTTGGTTAATCTAGATTGGCTATACCTTCTTGAAAATCAATGTAATAAGGGACTTTTGGACTTGGATACAGGGGAACACTTATGGTCTGATAGCAAAGCAATTTTTGGAAAGTGTGTACAATTTTTGTTTTTGTAATCAGTTATTTCTTACTTTCTTGGTGCAAAGAAATAAAGGAAGTACATTTGGCATTCTCTTTTTAAGGGTCTGAATTGTTGAGGTGTTGATTCATTTATGAGTATTTTCATGGTATGGTGTGAGTATTTGTGAATGATTGAATTAGCATTGTGTTGGTGAAAGTCCTCAAGCATAGTCCTTGATTGCTCTCATTAATAGTTTATGTCATTTTTATGAAAACATTGAAGGCATGTGGTGCATTCGCTGTCAATGGTTTTCCTTCCTATTTTCTAAGTTCTGTTTACCTTTATTGAAAAAGCACAAATTTTATCTTACGAGGGAGCTGCCCCTCTAAATGTAGAGGAAGGCCAGATATCAAGGGCCTATCCAACTGTTGGAGACATCGATTTTCCACACATTGCATTGAGAAAATTCTATCGTGACAAATTTTTTTACCAACAGTATAAAAGACCAAAAAGACCACAATCTTTACATGGCAGATAAAACCATAATTATGCCTTGCCTCTATTCCCTCCTTTCTATATACACGAATTTCATTTATATAACACTAACTACCACTTATTTATGGTAATAGTTATAAAAACAAATGAAAATTGTTTGTTTTAGTTATCAAGAAAAGTAACGTCCTAGAATCCATTTGGGACCACTTTCACATTTTCTTCATCTTTTTCTTCTTCGTCCACATTTCCATCTTGTTGGTTGAGGAGATTCACAATAAAATCCAAAGCCCTTTCTTCTTAAGAAAAATTTAGTGTGATCCTTTTCTCCATCTAGCTCGAAAATGTCCCTCTTGTGACGAGTGTAGCTAGTTCTCAAATCCCAAGTGACAATGAACATGCTTGAGTTTATGTCAAATTGTTCTATTTCTACTTCTGTAAGGCCAAGTTGGAGCACAAGCTCAGTTTTTTCATTATTGTATACATGAATCCATATCTCATGAGAATAAATGAAAAACTTAGCACTCATTGGATCTAGGTGATGATCACAAAGGTGAAGTACCAGGAATTCCTGGGAGGTTGCTCATCTTAGTACTACTCTAGCTCGAGCTCACTTACTTACAACAATGTCATACACTATTTTTGTTATCAAACTTTTTGCTCAACTTTTACTCAACTCTTAGGACAAACTAGTACGACTCTTCATTATTGTTCATTTGGACCAGACTCATATCCTCTTGAATTCTTGGCCTCAACCCATTAAGATAACATGCAACTTTCTCTTTATTAGCTTCTGCATAGATGGTTCTAATGAGAACTCAGTAGAACTCCTTGGTATACTATTGAACATATCTTCTTGCTCGCTTCAACCCTTGAATTTTCTTTAGCAGATCCAGCTCATAATCCATGAGAATGAATTGTCACTTTAATTTAGCTATCATTTGATCCCATTTGGTGATTTTATCTTTTCCTCTTTTATTTCTCTTTAATTGAATCTCCTACGACCAGATCTTTGTATGACCTTTCAATTTCGCCTTCAAAAATTTGACATTATTAGGATCCTCAATATCTTCATACTCAAAGTATTCCTCCAATTTTTTGATCCAATAGACTAGCTCCTTTGGGCTAAGATTTCCAAAAATGTGGGAACTTCAAACTTAGGTCTTTTTCTAATCTTGGAGATGCCCATAAAAAGCCTTCTTCAGGGTTCACTACCACCACCTCTTCTTCTTCTTCTTCTTCTCTTTCATCCTCACTTTCATCTTTTACAACAAGATTTATTCCTCTATGCATCTGATCTTTCAATAATTGCATTTGTCTTTGGAGGGTTCTAAAACCCTCAGGTATTAAACCTACAATTCTTCCACCACACTCTTTGTAGTGGGATTTTTGCGCTTCCGTTGAAACCCTAGTACAAACTGGCTCATAATCAACAATCTATCTACATGTTGAACTCAAACCATGGTCCTGGTGCAACTCCGTCACAGTTGACAATCTATTTACACACTTTGGAACTCCCTTGATAGCATTTGATGTAGAGTGCTGCCTTTAATACTACAAACACACAACATAAATAAATAAATAACAAAAAATTGCAAGAATCAAATATGGGCCTCTTATTATCATTGCAAATGCGAAATTACAAAATTTTGAAATATAATATGCAAACCCACATGAGCATATTCCTTACAATAATTTGCAACACAAAGCTGTGAACTGGCACCCAAAGCTATCCTAGACAATTTAGGGGCATTCCTTATACATGCATTTTTACATAACCACCCAGGAAGTTTCTTAATATGTGTGTGTGGGTGCAAGTGTATGTAAGACACATATAGAAGAAATTTGATTAGAGACACACAAGTGTGTGAGTGAATGTCAAGCTAAAGGAGAAAACTTGTAGAGATGTTGTTGATAGTGATAAGTGAAATCTGAGCAAGAAGGCTTAAGTATTGCTAAAGGGGAAAGATTGATTGCCTGAAGGGTTGCCAAGCGAATCAAGATCAGAGATGACAATGGAAGGCTTATCAGTGAGTTAGGACAAGGACTGAACAAAAACCAGAACCTGTAAAAGTGAGTTGTAATCACACAAATCAAAACCTGTTATTTTCTTTGTTATCATTGTAAACATCTTGTATTGAAATCCTTTTAACAAAGGTTGACCTAAAAGTCATTCGAAAGACTTAACAGTCTGTGTAAATCCTTTAACTAGGTGACACGCTAAATGGAATGATCAAGGTCCTTTGACAAGGCCACTCCTAACGGGGTAATTAAATCCTTTAACAAGGTCACATTTAATAGTGTATTTTGTAGCCTTTAATAAGGTTGGCTCTTAACAGAGTTCACTTTGAAAGAGTGAAAAGTAGTGACATATTGCTAGTGGCTTTCCCCAAATTGGGTTTCCAAGTAAAAGACTAGTGTCAAAATCTCTATTGAATGCTTTATATGTTTTACATTTGATGATGTTTTATTTATGCAAAACAAGTTATGTTTAAGACAATATTTTTATAGTTGAGACCGAGCAACAACAAGACAAGCAAAACAATGAGTGTTTTATTGTTCAAATGGTACTTAAGGACCTTGAGTAACTGATCCCCACCCCCCCCACTTCAGTTATTCTAAATATTTCTTACAACTAGTATCATAGCTCATTGCTTACAAAGAAAAGTTTGAAGGTACTTAAAAGCTAAATATTATGAATCCTAAGAGAGATGTACCCAAGTTGAACAAGGAGAACTTTCCTACATGGCACACCTTGATGAGGTTGCACATATCCAATATTAGTGATGCTGCTATCAATTTTGTGGAAAATGAATATGTAGAGGTAACAAATACTCCTCTAACACTTGAATAACTGAAGCAAAAACAATAACACAACCAAGCAATGTTGGAGATTGCCTCTGCCCTAAGTTATGCTAAATTTGATGACTTAAAAGACTATAACAGTGCAAAGAAATTGTGAGAAAAATTAAAGACTATTTATGGAGGTGATGACAATGTCCTACGAGCCAAATCAAAAAGTCTAAGAGGAAAATTTGATTCCATGAGAATGATGGAAGATGAGAACATAGTGCTATATTTCATAAAAGTTAAAGAGGTTGTCAATGCTATTCATGGTGCAAATGGAGAGATCAAAGATGAAATAGTGATAAGTAAGGTATTGAGGACTATACTCCCTATCTATGCCATTAGAGTATCTGTAATCCAAGAACTGAGATGGACACTAGGTAACAATTTGACCTTAGAAGGTGTAATTACTAGACTTACTGCTTTTGAGATGTCCAACTTTGATAACTACACACCTGCTACTATTGAATCTGCTTTCAAGTCACAACTAGTTCTTAGCAAAAGGAAAGAAAGACATGTGAAGAGTGAAAGTGATAGTTCTGATGATGGGATTGATGATCTTGAAGCCCTTATTGCAAAAATATTTGGAAGAGAAAAAGGTAAATACAAAGGTAAAATACCTATCATTTAATTTTCATGGAACAGGGTTGATCATATTGTTGCTAGGTGTCCTGACATAGATGATAAGGATGAAAGGAAGGAAAGCAAGTACAAAGGAAGAAGAGATCACTAGCACTTCAAAAGAAACAAGGATGAAAAAGGTAAGAAATCTTGTTATATTGTTGAAGAAGGAACTAATAATAAATCTGAGAGCAATGATGATGAAGTTATCTATGTTGCTATGAAAGAAGATTCTGATGAAGATGAGAAAATTGCATTAATTTCATAAACAAAAGTGACAGATGGATAATTGACATTGGATGCTCAAATCATATGACTAGTGATAAAGATAAATTTAAAGATATTAACTTCGATAGAAAGGTGGATGTGTTAAATTTGGTAATGATATTCCATGTGTTGTGAAAGGTAAATGAACTATTCAACTGACTGACAAGATAACATGTAAATGACAAGTAAATGATGATTATTTTGTTCAACACATGTCCAAAAGATGAATTCATCATCCTTTAAAAAGTTGTCCCTGCATTAATGATTCTAAAAGGAATCCTATTGTATGTGAAGGTTCCCTTGTTGGTCTTAGATTGGTTTTGACAATTGAGTGTCAACACACTTAACCAATTTTCAAGTTGAAGTCGAGTACACTATACATGCCGAGCTATAGTATGTGTCGAGCCAGAAATCCAATATGTGCCGAGTGACTTCAGGTGTCGAGTAAACTATATGTGTCAAGTCAATGTAGGTGCCGAGTAGTGATTGGATGCCGAGAAAGCCAAAAATCCTATATGTGCCGAGCATCAACAATTTGTATGTGTCGAGTAACACAGAATCATCATATGAGTTTTTGCCTTCACAAACCCAGATGTAAATCATTTTGAGGATGAATCACAAAGGATTTTAGAGATAAGGTCGAATATTTTACATTACCTATGTAATCAGCATGCAACCAATCAAAAAAATGGAGAATGCATGCAACCAATAGGAAAAATACAAGAATTTGAGCGAGAAAATAAGTTCGTGGATTCAAACTTGACCCTAAGTCTTTGAAGCCTTTATAAGAAGATAAAGACCCCACGATTAAGCAATTGCTAAGTTGTTGAGTGGTTGAGAAGTTGAAGAAATTGAATTGCAACAGGGGTGTCAAGACTTAGAGAATTGATCAGCATTGCAGAATACAGTTGGTCAGAATAGAGTAGAAGGGTTACACACATACATCAGATCATAGAGGATTAGAATAGAATGAGCAGATCAAGAGCCTGAAATCAGCAATAAAGGATTGTAAGCTATCAGGTCAATTCGATCTAATACTCTCTAGTAATTGTATTAGGAAGGAAAATCCTATATTGATAGGTTAGCTTAACAACTCTGTTGTAGAACTTTTAACAGGATGATAAATCCTTTGATAGGGTAACACTTCAAGTAAGTGTTTGTAAATCCTTTGAATAGGTTAGTTTTAACAGGGTGCAAATCTTTTAACAGGGCAAGCCTCTCACAGGGTAGACCATTGGAAGTGGTCAAACTATATTGCTGCAGTGATAATTTGTGGGTATTGTCCCCACCCCAGTTTTACCTTCTCATTTTGGAGGGTTTATGGGTGACCAAAATTTGGTGTTATGTGTTTTGATGCATGTCTTTACTTTATGTTTACATGATATGTTTACATGCATGCAATTTATTTTCAGTTAAAATTTTTTATGGTTAAAGTGTATTACTTCTAATTCACCCCCCCCCTCTCAGAAGTAATCTTCCCATTTGTATATTTCAACATCCCCGTGGTATGGTAAAGCTAGTTTTATGTTGGTCTTTTGGAGCTACACTGATCTAATTATATCCAAAAAAAACCATTGAGCAAGGACATCATTTCTAAGCCAACTACCATCTGCAAAACATGATCCATGTGGGGATGAGAAAAGTTATCCTTTAGACTTGCCTAATTCAAATTTATGAAATCAACGCAGATCCTAATCTTACCACTTTTCTTCTAGACATGGACTATATTCACCACTCATGTGGAGTGATGAATGGGATAAATTATGCAGGCTTTCAACATCTTATCCACCTCTTTAAAGCTTGCATCTACCAACCTTAAATTATAATTTCTAAGTTTCTGGTAGAAAGGAGTAGCATCTAGTTTTAAGGGAATTTGATGTTTGGATTTCCTTTGGTGAAAGTCTTTCAAATCTTCGTAGGACCAGGCAAACACATCACCAAACTCTTTCAATAACTTCAAGAATATCTTTCTTTTCGATTCATTACAACATTTTCCTAAGTTAACCAACTTAGAATTATCCTCTGAACCGATGTTCACCTTTTTACATTCATCCGAAAGCCCCTCTATCTCATTTACATTTTTACTAAAATAACATTGTTTCCTAGTAAAAAGTGACTCCAATGTTAGTAGGCCCTTAGGAATGGGATTTCTCTTCAATTGAACAAGACCATCTTCAGGATCATTTACATGATTCAGAGGAAGTTCAAAATTTCAAAAGAATCTGAACTATCAAAGTGAAGAGATTGAAATTAGCACAAACCCTTGGAGGAATGCATTAATGTGAGCATCATTATCAAATTTTTTCTAGGAGTTTGCATTGTTAGGCACACTAGGATGATTAACTAATTCAATTGTACAAACATCATCTTGAAAATATGGATTAGGAATGATGAGCAATGCTAACCCTACCAAAGAATCTACTTTGGTATTGTACTCTGTAGGCATGGATTCTATGGAGAATGCTTCAAAACCCTCAATTTCGTTCGACACCCTATTTCTATAATGTTTCAGTTTGGGATTCTTCATAGAAAAGATATTTTGTATTTTTTTTAACAATGAGTTCAACATATCCTTTAGCTTTTACCAATTTGACCCTTTTCCTTTTAGCTTCTTCAATACCCAAGAGTAAAGCTATTAGAAACAATAGTCCACCAAGATAACTGAGAGGGTGGGGGTGAATCAATTATCCAATAATTAAAACATTTATCCACCTTAAATAATCTTAACCATTCAACCAAAGTAAATATCAACCATAAAAGATGCACATGCACAATTACACTAGATATGTTAACTAGGGAAACCCTTGATTAGAGGGAAAACTTGGTGGGAATGATGCCCACAAGATGATGTACTAATATAAATATTCCTTGTTAGAGGGTGGAACTTGTTAAAAGTCTATTACAACATTTAGCACATATGAGTCCCTATTAGGAGACTTTGAATCCTTATTAGAAGATTCGAACCCTATTAGGAGTTGTGCCAACCCTGTTACGATTTGTAGAAGATAGAAGGACCCACTATCCAAACAACTTATGGGGCAAGATCACTAAACTTACTATCCAATTGATCTCTCAACTATTCCTTGTAGAATAATTGTATGTACTATATTTTAACTTCTTTACTCTATCCTATAAACTAGACCAATCACTATCTGAACTTGTAGACCAGGTTACGAACCTCAAATCCAAGTATCCAACTTTGGATCACACAATAAAATCTTGGCAACGAAGTTTCCTTCACCTTCGCTCTACTCTTCTTAACTTCATATTCCACTCTTTGTGCTGCTTACAATCATTCTCTTTTTTCACATCATGACAAAGGAAAATGTCCTTCCTTTATACCAAATCCAAAAAACAATTCACTGATTCGGCTATTACACCTTCTCAATTAATTATTATAGGACCACGTTAAGAACATGTTACACTTAGAGATAACATTAATCTTTCACCTTGCAACTTGAATATCTTTCTGTGCACATATCATTATGATGAGCAAGCTTAGCTTCATCATCTCCAAAATGTATTCTTCACATCTTAACTTTGGCTTCTCAGAATAACAATTCTACTAAGAGATATAACAAGTTTATCAGATTATGCCTCTGTAAACTCTATCTCAGAACAATCTTCATCAAAAATTGCATAACTTCTTCCAGACTTAATATCTTATGCTTTCGAGGTTAGCTGCATATACTAGACACCTAGTAGTATATCCCTTTAACCTTAATACTGAAAATTCTCAATTGTCTATCCATGCCAACTTGAGCTTTTCGTTGTTCTTCTATCAGATACCATAAAAAACTGCTATGTGGACATCAATGAAAAACATATTCATGAATGTAACATATCATCATGATAATGATCTAATCATGTTTCTAAAATACTCCCCCATAAGAATATCATCAACATTCATCCTTCCAACAAAAGTTACATATTCTACGATATTGTTTGTGTTTTTGAAATCAAGCTTGAAAGATTTAGGTATAATCTCACCTGTGGGTGCGATAAGAATAACTCTAGTGCCTTAACCAATTGAAGCACAATTGCCATTGAATTCCAAAGTCCATAGGCCTTCCCTAGACACCTCTTTTGAACCTGCTTTTTCTTTAGAGGAATTTTTTTTTAGCAAAATCAATTTCACTGTATAGGATATGGGATCTAGGATCTTCAAATGCCAGGACTCTATATTTGGCTTTGTTTTTAGGTTTTAGGAAAAATTTCTTATCCTTACTAGGAATAGTAGCTTGAGACCAATCTAGTTTCATTTCCCCGCCCAAGTCTTTACAACAATTTCTACTCAAAATAATTCCATTGCTAGCAGAGATATCTGCAACTAGGATGGTCAATTTGATCCTATTGTCAGGATACTTGAGCATCTTTTATCTATCTTATAAAAGGAACTTGTTTAGAATCCACAATGTAGCATTTACCGAAGGTTTTGGTCAAAGGTAAGTCTAGGGATTTAGCCATTGTGGTAGGCATAATGTTATCAGAGGCACCATAATCAATAATACAATTTCTTAACCTATGACCATGGACGAACATAGATACACAAAATGGGTCAAGCTTTTCAGCAATTGCATAAGCCTGCGTTATTTCCGCATTATCAAAAGTTCATTCTTATTGAGTCCTCCTATAGGATCACTATTTTCCTTAGAGTGGTTTCTTGAGCTATCCAATTGAACAAAAATTTTAACACATGCAATTAACCTACTCAATTCATCAGGATTACGCCTTAAATAATCAAAAGTAGAAATTTGAATTCGGGAGGACTTACAAAATTCCACTATGTCAAATTTAGACTTGTGTTTAGTTTCTCTAGGAATCTTTTCTTCTTGAGATTGATTCTTTTGGATTTTGAATTCAACCTTTTGCTGTCTAGCATGATCGTGCCATTTATTGGTAGACATGGAAGAGGATGAAGAAGCATGAGGTTTATCACTAGGATTAGTCCTTGTAAGTACTATCTAGGAAGGATCTTCTAGAGTAGTATACACATCACCATGTCATTCTGAGTTAGAGTCGTATTCCAAGTAATAACTTATAGAGTCGCTAGGTCCTCCAGAAGGCTCTTCATTGGCAGGTATTTCTTTGATAACTTCTTTGTTGACTTCCATTTCTTTGTGACAAATCATTTCTAGACAAGGGGATCCATAATTTTCATTAGTTAAGTGAAAGATATACATGTTCACCTTCTTAGTAGAAGGTGACTCAATTTCTAACTTCTAATTTCTTGATAGCATATGAGGTTTTCTTCTAGATGCTCCTAGGTGATTAAAATTCCTAAAGATATCATGATAAGTCATTCCAGGCATCTTACTTTTCATCTCTAAGACATCATTCAAAAATATTTGAACTATAGGGTCTATTGAACTAGAAGTGGTGCCTAATTTTGAGGATCTTGCATCTCATGTCTTTGCTTCCCTATGCCTAAGAGGTCATCTTCTAATTCTATGGCCAATCTTTGTGTTGCATCGACATTTGCTACTCTATTTCATCTCAAGTGAAAAATTATATCAGGGGACATGGCATTCACAAAGAAACCTTTTCTATTTATTTTTATTGGGCTTCTTTATGGCAGGGATTTTATAGAAGATTTTATTAAATTTGGCTGTGAAATCATGCATGGGTTCTTGAACTTCCTTTTTCAGTTGCAACAATTGCAACAGGAGAGTATGTTCATCATTAGCAACTTTGAACCTCGATTCAAAAGCAATTCTCATGGAAGCCCAGCCAGTGATAGTTTCATTTGGAAGATGGTGAAACCAATCAGCAACAACCTCTGTCAAAGTATATAGAAACAATATGATTGCAACATTTTTAGTGTTGACAACGAGAACTCCATACATTGTGTTGAAGGCATTCATATGTTCATTAGTGGATTTCTTTCCATCTCTACTTAACTTACGAAAAATATCCCAATATCCTTTAGGAAATGGATGAAGATTAGGTCCAAGGGCTAAAGGTCCCACTTAAGCACCCCAGGGATTTGCAACCATGACGACGAACCAAAAATTGATATGTTGGAGGCTAAAATGTGTGGGGATGAGTGTTCCAAGAAATAATAGAGCCTGCAGGGAAATGGTAACTGGTTTAGATTTCTCAGGAGAAGCGAGACTACTTCTACATTTATTTATCCCCTTCCTCTTTTGAGTATGATCTAGGGAAAAGTTTAGTGACTTCACAAGCTCATAAGATTTGTTTATGGAGCCTTTGCTTTTATCATACCGGGTGTACTTTCCTCTAGCCAACCTGATGAAGGAAAAGATTTCTTACTAGGTTTATTGAGAAGGATTAGGATTTGGAGCTTGCTAAGGCAATCTTTCTAACACTTCTTCTTCTTGAGCGACATCTAAGTTCAATCCTTTCTTCTTCATCCTCAAGAACTTGACTAACCTACTAGTATTTTTTGTTGCTAGTCCTACTATTTCAAGCTAGGGTATTTAGGTTAGAAATAATATCTTCTTGAGTATTATCAAACCCTAGGCCAGGTTGAAGACTTGAGAAATTTTTTTGATGAGGCAAGGCCATTATATGTATGTATTAAATATGATTTATCCCCAAAAAAGTCACCAAAAAACTATTAGTGAATTTTTTTCCTTCCCAGCTATTTATGTTTACATTAATAGGAAAAATAGTTTTCGCCATGAATGAATCTTGAAAATTTACAAAGACTCTCTATGTTTTAAAGGCACAATTCCCTTCTACAATTATTTATCAATATACTCTTATTGTAAATAAATTATATCATTTTCTCTATTAACCTGAAAAAACTTAAGGAAAGATTTTTTTTTTCTCCCATGAAAACAAGAAGAATGTTACAAATTATACAATTGACATTTGATACATGCCACATGGCACATATTTAAAGGTTCTATATTTATGATCAAGCTTGCCAAACTAAATAAAAGGAAAATGATAACTCCAACATAGTTAATGAAACAACACTAATGCAAAAATGAATTTCATATTTAACCACCATCAAGCAAGACAATCACATGATTATGAAAGAGATGCATAGGAAATAACCATATGACTAATTCTATTATCAAAAAATTACTATTCTTCAAACAAAAGGAAATAACTACTGACTTAATTAGAAAAAACAAAATATCTAAGTCCAGAGAGATGACCCTGCAAGTTGATTAAAAAAAAGTATATATAGCGACATAGGGATTTTTGAATCAGTTCCAAAACTAACTCGCAAGGAGTTACTAACTATTTAAATAGAACTTAGTTTAAAAAAAAAACTAAAGAAAACAAGAAATTAAGGCACATGGCCCCTTTATCGTCTCCTAAGCTCCAACTATGTCACAACCATAGGCATGCAAATCTTGTGAGTTAGAGAAAAAACCACCATTTTCCTTCTAGGCCTTATGTGCTATGAGGAAACCGATTAGTTCCTATTGCTGCAAGACACTAAGATGCTCCAGTCAAAGCTTCCACATCTTCATGATCCTGCAGATATGATCGAGTTTCTTATCCTATACTTATAACTAGATGATCATCATGGAATCTTCCCTAGCAATGATGGTAATGTCTTTAATAAAGACCTCACTCATTTCCTTCAACAATTTCACCTTGGATAAAAAATGCCATTTCCACTTCTTTCAGAGGTTTCTCATTTTGATCCTCATTATCTATGAGTTTAACATCGATGCACTTAATGTCAAATGCTAGGATTTCCTTTAGAAACCCCACTTCTTTCATCAGTTCATAGAATTCCTCCAATCATTGTTCAATCACTATATTCCTTGATTCTGGGTTGGCTCTAGCAATGAACAAAAAATCAACATCGAATTTAGCCTCTGAATTTTCAGTCAGGAACCTGTCTAATATGTATTCTTGAACCTATGAGATTTCAATGACATATTCATCCCACTTAATTTTCTTAGCTTCCCAAGCATCCATTTATGATTCTAGAGTGATCATCGATTTGTCAGCTCTTGCATTAGTATTAGTGAAGTGGGATAAATAACTGGTTGCCTAGGCATGAACTGCATTCAACCTCTCATAATACACTTGAGAAATAGAACGATCCCTCTTGACCTGTTCAACAGATCTTTTATTAAGGGGAGAAGCAACATCAATGATAGAAATAGTAGGAGGTAGAGCTTATGTATTTAGGTTTGAATTTCATGAATGTATATTGCCATCTTTTACAAAGATTGTTTCAAATCTTGTATATCCCTTTGATCCTTCCATATGTGGTGAGAAATCCTTGAGTTTCCAACACTCCATATTTTCATATCTATCATCTTAGAAGTAGGACCAAGGATTGTTTTCTCTGCTGTGTAATCTTGGGGAAGCACATCATCTATACCTTTGTCAGCCATTTGTTTCATCACCTTAGCTACACACTGTCCTATATTCTCATCAATATTCAACACAGTCTCTATCTTTTCTTTCCTAGATTTGGGAGTCTTTTCGAGATATTTTCTTACCATGTCACCTAGCAGAAGGGTTGTTGTAACTATACTCCTTTTCTTGCTCATCAAAAGATCAAACCAAGTAGGAATAGAGGGATTTTCCTTAGGAGGAGGATTTTTTAGACTAGGGGATGAGCTAAATACCATTGAACATTAAGTGTTGGCTCCCTCTATTACTTACTGATACCATTGTCTTTCAAATTGCTTGACTATTCTTGCTTCTTCTTACTACGAGAAAGAGTCCACTTGATAGAGGGAGGAAATTAAACTAAACCTTGAAAAAGGGGTTCAGGTTCAACTTTTGACTTTAGTTTTCTTATAGTGGGAGAGGGAATAAATTCATTAGTACCAAGAACAACTATAGGCGAACTAGGGCTCACATGAACTTTTTGAACACTACGAGTCATTGATTTTGACTTTCTTTTGTTAAGGAGGCATTATTTTGTTTTATTTAGGACAGACATGGTTCTTGCATGCAAGTCATCTTCTTCAGGTATGGTCCAGTCAATTGTCGAAAATGGGTAGGCTTCCACTTGTTCAATATAAGCCGGGTTGACAGTTTCTTCATTTTCTTCTTCGACTACTCTAGAGGCATCTAGTGAGAGATCAAAATATTTGATTTGAGCTAGTGATAGTCTATACCATAACCTTCTTCTAACCTCAAATTCATCCAAACAGTTAGCCCAAAAATATTCTAGATGGGGAAAATGGAGAGCAAATGAACTTAGCTCAGAATATCTTAGGGAAAATTCTTGGTTGTCAAAGTTAGGTCTAGCAGAATAGGTCAATAGATTCATAGATTTAATTTCATCCCTAAGCTTCAGAGAATCATGGATTCTCTTTCATTTTTAATGCCCGAATTCAATAGGGAATGTGTAACTAGAGCCTTTTGGAGTTTTACAACTCTTTTCTACGTTAGCCAGTTGTATACATATTTCAATTAACACAAAATGATTCAGGTAGTGTTGGGGAAATCTTACGGGTTTTGCTTCATACTCTAACTCTTAGGTAGGGAATTGAGAAAGAAACTACCATAAATGTCAACCAATTGAGTGACTTCCTCTGTTATTCTTGTGTTCTCTTTTCCTTGAAGCTCAAACACCAGTTTGGCCAAGAAGGTATCTTGATCTATTTTGAAACCTTTTGGATTCTTACTCTTTTGCAAGAGGGGATATTATTCATAAATCAACATGCTTAAATTCCTATCTAAGTGTGGTAAACCCTTCTATTCTCTGACACAAGCTAGAATATAAAACAAATAGGAAGAAATATAAAAACCAAAAATTCTAGAAACTTGAGAAAGTTCTTCTTGAAGCCTAGTTGCTAAGATATTTTCCCAGACAATAAATCTATCTTCTCCTAAGATTTTTTGAATGAAAAATTACATCCAATTCTCCTAATGAAAAGTGTGTGATTTTCCTTTCACTCTATTCAGCAGTGTGATGACATCTTTAATCTTAGGAATTATATTCTCTCTGGTTAATGGATGCGAAAGGTGGGAACCTCCTCTCTTAGATTTGAAAAGACAACTTTGAGCAATTGCATTATTAAATTCAATGAGATTTGTAGAGAATTGTGTATAAGAAGATCTAATAGTCCAATCCTCATAGACCTCATGCAGAGGAATCCTCAACGCACCCATTACAATAATTCAGTTGACATATACTAGGACCTCATCATTTAAGGCACAAATACATTTTTCAGCTGTGTCATACCTATCTCTACATGCTAGGACCAATTTAGGACAAGGAAAAGCTTTAGGGAAGGTAGGGACTTGTAACAACCCACTTTTTGAGACCTTCTAGGATATATAATTGAGCTTTGGGTTTGAGAATCTAGCTAATAATTTACCCATGTCTTCTTTTGGAAGGAATGTATCCTCAATATCAGGTAAGACACTACTTATGATAAACTCCTTAACCTTATTAGGTAATTTAGGATGAAATGCAGCCATAGAAGTACAAAGGTTAACCAGAATAGAACAATACAAAAATAACTCACAACCCTTAAAATAATATAGGAAAAGAAATAACACTGATAATGAAGGGAAAAAAACTCAATGTGTCAAGTTCATGCAAGCTTTTTTGAAAGAAATTCTTAGGCTACCTTCGTGTATCTGCAAACAAGACTAGACAAATCTTTACTTAAAACAACAATGACAAAAGGAATGAAAGTGAGGTAACTTCTTTTAAAACATAAGACCTAGATCAAAAGCATCCAAATGGATAACAAGATAGGTGAGAGGAGGGGTACTTTCCATCATTAAAAGCTCATTCAAACTCCACATTTACCAAAACATGCCTTGTCATCATTACCATTAACTCCCAATTAATACATATATTTCCCATAGTACTAAAATTTTCTCTCCAATATTTCTTTGACACACTCTACTCCATCATTAATGTTCTTGCATAGACCATTATTGATATGTTTCAACTTTCAGCTATCTCATTCTGAGGAGGGTCCATTGGTGCTGACATCCATCTTTTAATTCATCTATTATTGCATAATATATTGAATTCATTTGAAATAAATTCACCACCTCTGTCAAATATCAAGCACTTTAGACTCTATTTAGAAATATTTGGAAGTAGATGCCATATACTTAAAAATAACATGAATGAAAAACTTGATGAAAAAATTGATGAAGGTATATTCCTAGGTTATTCCACCAAGAGAAACACCTATAAGTGTTTGAATTCTAACACTAAAAAAATTGTGGAAAGTGCAAATGTAAAAGTTGATGAGTTTACAGAAAGAAGTGACACTGCATGTAAAAAAGAACTTGAAGAATATAGTATATTCATCTATGTGGATGATGATGTCCCAAGAACTCCTAACAATTAAGAAAATCAAGGTACATTCTCTCAGTAGACAGGAAATGATGAAACACAAATACAAATTGCCGAGCAATAGAAAGTGGATGCCTAGCAATAGACTGAAGATGTCGAGTCACATATAAGAAATACCGACAATCAGATAGAAAATTTTGAGCATGCAAAAAATGAACCAAAACATGAACAAGAAAGAGCAAATGAACCTGATATTATTTTCCAAGATGAACATGTAGAAGAATAGAGAATGAAACTACCTGTGCTAGCAAAATATGTGAGAAGACATCATAAATTTGAAGAAATAATTGGTAATACTGAATCAAGTGTTATGACAAGGAAAATACTCAAATATGATACATGCTTACTTTGTGAGTTTAAGCCCAAAATAGTAAAGGACACTTAAGACAATGAATATTGGATTTAAGCAATGAATGAAGAAATTGACTAGATTGAGAAGAAAAATACTTGGACTTTAGTGCCAAGACCTAAAGACAAAAATATCATTGGGACAAAGTGGGTTCTTAGGAAAAAAAAATCAATGAAAATGGAGAAGTAACAAGAAACAATGCACGATTGGTATGCAAGGGTTATGCTCAAGAAGAAGGATTTGATTATGGAGAAATTTTTTCTCTTGTGCAAAGACTTGAAGGAGTTATGATTTCAAGGTATATCAAATGGATGTAAAATTTGCATTTTTAAATGGTATCTTTGAGGAAGAAGTATACATTGAACAACCTAAAGGATATTTAGATCAAAACAAGAAGAACATGGTATGCAAATTTAACAAATCCCTTTATGGACTGAAGTAAGCCCCAAGAGCATGGTATGAGATTACATAACTATTTGGTGAAGATTGGTTTTTGAAAGGACATATGATAAAAATAACCTATATTTGAAGAATGGTAAGAAAAGTATTTTTTTTTGATTTTTTTTTTGATGATATTAGATTTGGAGGAAGAGAAGGATTATGTAAATAATTTGCTGATGAAAAGAAGAAGGAATTTGAAATGTCTATGTTTGGTGAAATCAAATTCTTTGTTGGATTACAAGTATGTCAAATGAAGTTTGGTATTTTTATTACACAATCCAAATACAACAAGGAGATACTAAATACTTTTGGTATGGAATATTTTAGGCCAATGAGTACACCTATGTCTATAGGACATAAGCTCTCTAAGGATGATGATTCTACTGATGTGAACCAAACCCTATACACATCCATGATTGGAAAACTATAGTATATTCTTTACAACAAACCATATATTGAATAAATAGTTGAGATAGTTGCTAGATTTTTAGAAAATCCTAAAGAGAATCACATGATGACAGTAAAAAGGATAATAAGATATCTAAAAGGTACATAAGACTATATATGGATTATATTACAAGAGAAATGATAAGTTTGAACTAAACGTGTTGACTGACTTAGATTGGGTAGGAAATATTGATGAAAGAAAAATAACTAGTGGAGGTGCATTATTTCTAGGAAAGAGATTGGTGTCATGGGCAAGCAATAAGCATAATTGCATTTCCCAATCAATAGCAAAAGCCAAGCACATGGCAGTTGTAGTAACCTATTTAATCATTATGCGGATCAAGAAATTACTGAAAGGCATGAATTAGAAATTACATATCCAATGGTTATCTATTGTGATAGCACAAGTGCTATCAACATTTCAAAGAATCCAATGATGCATACTAAGAAAAAACACATTGCTATCAAGTATCACTACTTGAGGGAATTAGTTCAAGATAAATAAGTGAAGCTAGAATATGTGAATAGCAAGGAATAAGATGCTGACATATTCACAAAACCCTTATCTAAAGATGATCATTAATATCTTAGAGGAAAATTAGGGATGATTCCCCCAACCAAATCTACTTAAGAAGACAAGGTGTATTGTATCACATGTGCTAATTAGAATATCCTACACAGTGATGTAATAAAACTCTACTTTGGGACATGCCTAAGGTAGATAATTCAATAAAACATAAAAAATCAATCATATATAGATGACAAGAATCAAATAGACATGTAAAATCTACATAATTCAGATGTATGAAGAGTTTGAAGCTCAGACAACTAAATGACTTTGGAATTGTTGTCAAAGAGGGAGAGATTACTAAAGAGGGAGAGATTACTATAGAGACAGAGATATACTACAAAGAGGAAAAAAAAGATTATTGTTTCAGAGGGAGAAATTTAGAAAAGAGAATCATAGTGAAATCTTTTGGATTGTATAGTAACAAGTGGTATTGCTACATATTGAGATGTTTCCATCAATGCCAAAGAGGGAAATTGTTGGATACTTATAACTGAAACAATTTTTTCTTTTTCATTGATGTCAAATCTATTGATAAGATAGATTGATACCTAATCTAAATTTTATATCTGCTTTGATTGATAAAGAGGATTTGAGATGTTTCTCATAACAATAGCACCTAGAGGAAAGGTTGAGTTATGAAAAGGGAGTTACAATGGAAATTTGATTAGATAGACTTTGATAAAGCAAATTAATTTTTTTATGTCAAGAAAGACAAGCCAAGCCAATTAATAGAGTAAAAGGCTAAGGAATGTTGAGTGATTCTAGTGTCAACCAAGCCATATTTCGTGCCAAGAAAATATAATGTTGACTGAGCATTTGTATCGACTGAGCTTGATGTTTGATGTTGAGCCATAAGTTTTACAGTGACTGAGTGATTTGGTGATGATCGAGTGTCATAAATTAGAGATTTTTGAGTAACATTATGAGAATGAACTCAAGGAAATTATGAGATCAAGTTGACATAGTTGATTTCTTGGGAGATGTAAACTATGTTGAAGATGAGATTGATGGGTTGGATCATTAAATTCAAGAAAAGCATTAGGTAAAGACCTAATAGATGGACTCTAGAGAAGTTTCTAGAAAAAGATCAAGAAGATGGATAGATATAATAAATTTTGTTGAACCTGATCATAAACCCAAATATCTATGATGGCCATAAAAAATGGTAAAGAAAGAATTGCCTATATAAAGAGGTATAGAGACGAACCATATGTGTGTGCGTGTGTGTGTGCGTGGGTGCAAGTGTATATAATAGACACATACAAAAGAAGGTTGATTAGAGATGTACAATTGTGTGAGTGAATGCCAAGCTAAAGGAGAAAGCTTGTAGAGATGTTGCTGATAGTGATAAGTGAAATTAGAGCAATAAGGCTTAAGTATTGTTGAAGAGGAAAAAATGATTGCTTGAAGGGTTGCCAAGCGAATCAATATTAGAGATGAAAATGGAAGGATTATCTATGAGTCAACACAAGGACCGAACAAAGATATGGACCTACAAAAGTGAGTTGCAATCACATAGATCAAAACCTACTATTTTATTTCTTATCATTGTAAATCATTTGTATTGAAATCCTTTTAACAAAGTTTGACCAAACAATCATTTGGAAGACTTAATAGTCTATGTAAATCCTTTAACTAGGTGATATTCTAAATGAAATGATCAAATTCCTCTAACAATGCCACTCCTAATAGGGTGATTAAATCCTTTAACAAGGTCATGTTTAACAATGTGTTTTGTAATTTTAATAGGGTTGGCTCCTAATAGAGCTCACTTCAAAAGAGTGAAAAGTAGTGACATGTTACTGGTGGTTTTTCCCAATTAAGTTTCCACATAAAATCCTAGTGTCAAAATCTATGTTGCATTCTTTATATGTTTTACATTTGATGATATTTTCTTTATGCAAAGCACATTATGTTTAAGAAAATATTTTTATAGTAGAGATCGAGCAACAATAGGACAAGCAAGACAATGAGTGTTTGTTTTATTGTAAAAATGGTACTTAAGGACCTTGAGTTATTGATTCACCCCCCCTCAATTATTCTAAAATTTTAAAACAATTTTGGAGCCCATCTAGGGCCTCTAAGACTTTCAACACTAAGCCTATTTTTTATACCAAAATTGTGAACTAAAAATATGCAACAAATTCATAAATACTCATGATATAACATTGTGCCTCAACTGGCAAGCTGATATATTGAAGATGAACATCCACCTCTGAAATTAGGACATTCTAAGCTTGTATGACTGAAGTACTAAGTAGGAAGCCTCCAAAAATAACAACAATGCATTGAGACAACTCTTATTCAAGAAACAAAATGGAAATATTTTTGGGTAATGCAAGATTTCTCTTACACCAGGATGCTCCTGCATCACACCACCTCTATCAGGCCTTTAATATTTGAATTGTTTACTGGTCAAAATTTCAACTCTAGCTTTATACTATTTGAGCATATAAAAAAAGTGACTTCAAATTCATGAATATGACTACCATCATCCTAAAATAATTATTAACAAATAATATGAAATATCAGTCACCATAATAGATTTCTACTCTCATTGGTCCACACAAATTAATATGCATTAACTCTAGAATCTCATTAGAAGTATGTGTCTTACTTGAAAAACTTTATTTGGTCTTCTTATCAAGCTGACATTGTTTACAAATAACATTCTCAAGTTTATGCAAATTCGGTAAGCCTCTAACTCTTTTATTTTTATTGACCTTGACCATACTCTCAAAATTAACATGAGATAATTTTTTGTGGCACAATCATAAATATTCAATTTTTGTACACAAGAATGTATTACATGTAGGATGAAGATGAAATAGATTAACTTTAGTTTATTCACAAGTGCCAATTATATTTCCATTGTCATCATAGACATTGACCTTCCTATTATGAAATTCTAACATTTAACATGTATCATTCAATTGAAAAATACTTAGATTATATCTTAGTCCTTGCACCCAATATGCATCATCACATCTAATTTCATTCAACGTCAATGAATCTTTACCTTTTACTAGACATGGAATGCCATTCCCTAATTTAACAGTTCCACCATCACATTCCCCAAATTTATCAAACATACTAAGATCCCCAATCATATGATGTAAGCATCCACTATCAATGATTCATTTATAATTCTTAATAATATGTGAAAGTAAGTGCTTTATCACCCTCATACCTTTCCTCATTAATGTCTCATTTAACAAAAACATACATCACTTCTACTCCACCTTTCTCATCTTCAGTATTTTACTCGGTGTGTTCTTCCTCAACAATGTAGCATGATTTATTCTATTTTTACTTGTAGTATTTTTTCTTTCTATACTTACGATATTTCTTATTATTTCTATCTTGCTTTTAATTCTTGTACTTGTTAGGAAATCTTGTAGAAAAGTGACCAACTTCATTACATTTGAAACACATCAGAGGTAATTTATTTTTATCAAGAGGTAACCCCCTTTCAAGAAATGCTTCAATGTCATCCATGTCATCTTCTAATTCTGAGTCACTTTCATCTTTACTTCTCTTTTCTTTCTTTGAACTACCAATGGTTAGTGAGGTCTTGATTGAATTATCATGTGCAACCACACTATTATCAAAATTAAGAAACATGCTCGTACTTCTTGAATTGTAGAAACTTTTATAGCATGGGTTGGTAAGAGAGTTTTAAGGACTTTCCTTACAACTTTAGTATTATTGTTAACTCATTTAAAAACTTTTATTTTACTCACATTTTCACCTTTCATGATTCTCATGTTCTCATCTCAGACTTTTTACTCTTTATCTTAGTACATTCTCATCTCCACCATGTACAAGTGAAAATTTGTTCCACATTTATTTTGCATTATTATAGTTCATAAAATCATCAAACTTGACATCATTCAGGGTAGATGCAATCATAATCATCATACTATTATGATCCTTCTTCTATGTCAACTCTTCACAGTCATAAGAGAGGTAGGAGCAACATATACATTTTCTAGTCAATGTAGAGTATTGTCTCCAATGCTAAATACATGTAGCCTCATTCTAATTTTCTGTGAGGATAATTTTTCCTTTTTCATCTTTGGTACCTCTCCTTATACATTTTCAGATCTTTAGCTCAAGTTCCTTCAAACTTTTTCTTCCAACACTAAGCTTTGATACCAATTTTAAGATGATTGAATACCAATAGTTATAAACTTTGTTATCATCACACTTTCTTCAAATATCTTCATCAATTAATTCTTTTTCATCAATCAAATGATATCCTAATCTACAAAATTAGTACAATGTATAACCAACTAAGGTTTGACAATAATGACAACATAACAACTGATATGACTCTTTTACATACAATAACAACATTCTCACTTACATCATCAGTACAAACTAACATAAATATATGCCCTTATTAATTATTCGATTTCTCCTATGCTCTTTGAGATTGACTTGAATAACATATTGTTGTTACTAGGATACATGCATTTAATATTTTGATTTAGAAGTTGGAACTTTGCAAAAATCTTTCATTATAATTTATTAAAACTAAGAAGTAAAATAAGATTTCTTATTTCAGAAAAAAGATGCATATAAGAGTTTTTGAACATTTGAAACATTGATAGGGAGAAAAAAATGTCAATTTATTTGGATGTATAAAAACTAATAATATTTACTTCTAGATTAGAAAATAATGAATAGTTCACATGATCTTAATTATTGATGAAATAAAATTAATTGTAGTATTGGGGATATCTATGTAACCCAACATATGCTCATTCAATTATGTTGAATCTCTAAATATATAAGAACAAAATGTAAATTATTTTATAAATCAATAAAATATGTAGTTTTTTATTTTTTTTCTATTATTTATTCTATGTTCCTTGTTCGAGCTTTCTATGATGCCTTGTTCTTGTTAAGTTGTCTTTTTGCACGATGCTTAACAATAGAAATCCTTTCGGATTTCTCTCTTGACAAGTTGATCAATGACCAACTCCAAGGTTTTAGATGACTTTTATCAACTTGTCATGTAACTCAATTGAATATAAATGTGTATCTTCAAAAGGAGACCTTTGCTAGTACTTGCCAATCTACACACCTATTGCTCAAATATAACCACAAAAGAGATATCCTTTAAAAAAATAATGTTGAATGTAGTTTACCAATGTAACTATATGAATTCCTATTTTAACCAAGTGTTAGAAAAAAAAACAAAGATAGAGTAACAAGAGGATAAAGCAAATAACTGAAAGGGAAATTCTTAATGGATGTAAGCCATAATAACAACATGTCTGTAAATTAAATTATCAAAATGATCTTGGTAGGAAACCAATGAAATTAGGAGAAATGATTCCTCAAATCTGCTAATGTAATCATTGATGAGATCTTCAATAATAACCAAAATATGTTTCATGTGTCATCAAATTGCAAGCCCATGGAAAGTGCACTCACATGAGACAAAACACTATGCAAGAACAAAGATGATCCTTTCTCCAATTCGTCACAACAGGAAAATTTGTTCAACATAAGGAAACCACTAGAACTAAAAGATCACACAATTATAAGAACACAATAAAACCATTGGATCCATTATTATTCATGAACATGTATTAAAAAAAAAACACACTCTGATAAGAATAACTACACTAAGAATGAGAGCACTAATAGCATATATTGTTGCCTTAAAATAACAGCCTTGAATACATATTAATTTCATGTATTTAAAAGAAACCCTCTCCTTCATTTGTGTTAGAAGTAATGAGAGCTCTTCAATGAAAAACTTATGCTAAAAACTGTATATGCTACTTTAGTATGTTAGAAACACTAAATTAAAACAATCAAAAAACATTTGCATACTAATTTAACATAACTTGATGAGAGACAAAGTGAAGTCCTCAAATGAGAATATGAGCCATAGATAGGCTCTCTCAATGAGGATGATCACTTGATGTAGAGGTGTGTCTAATAGCTAAGATGACTTGATTATGTATGTATGCTCAAATGCTCAAATGGGCTTCAATGGAGGATTTTTGATAGATTTTGGTGAATGGATTTGATGTAAAAATGGCTTCTCAAAATGGCATTATGGCTTTACTTTCTAGATTATGTTAAAATGGCTTGGGAGAGGATTCCTTGAATAGGCAAAGGGCTCGAGGGATCAAGGGCTAGGATGCAAGGATGGGAAAAAGCTTATGGAAGGTTTAGATTGAATGAGAGGAAAGCACATGGATTGTGCTTCCTTACATCCAATCAGAGAGTGACACATGTCATAGGGTCATTGGTTAGAGCAAGAAGGGTTGAGGGGTCAACAAAGGAGGCTCAAAGCTCATAAAGACCCTCATAATGGCTTGTAAGAGCAATGAATGGGCTTGTAAGAGTCATTTATGACTTTGTGGGCTTCATAAAGTTTTATGGTTGGGATATTTTGAGGGGATAGACTTTGGCTTGGCTTAGGAAAGTCTTAAGCTTGTTTAGGATTGTGCAAATGATTAAGGGTAGGATTAGAGATGGCTTAGGATTAGATTAGGGATGTTAGAGATGGGCAAGTGGATGGAATTTAATGAGGGTGGGTGAAGGAGGAGATATTTGTTGGTTTTGCTTGGGTTAGAAAGTCTTAACCCATGTTTAGGGAATGTGACAAGGTTAGGGGGGGGGATTAGGATTAGGGTCAAAGATAAGGATTGACATATTCTAGAAGAGTCTAGGCTTTGGATGAGGATGAAGACTTTCTAGAAGAGTCTAGAACTTTCTAGGATGAGGATAAAAAAGGTTTTTTAGAAAATAAATAAAGTTTTATTTATTTCAAGGGTTTGGGTTGAGGAGATATTTATTAAAATATTTTTAATAAATATGAGGATTAATATTTAATCTTAGTTAAATATTTTGAGTTGGGATTAGAAGGATTAGAAGATTTTGGAAGAGGTTAGTGGTCTTAAGGAAATTGGCCAAGTTTTGGGCAAAAAAAAATTATTTATTTATTTTCGAATTTTTGGTCAATTTATTAATTAAATAATTAATAAATAAGGAAATAATGTTTAAATAAGATTTAAACATTTTTGGGAGGGATTCCTTAATTAAATATTTTTAATTAAGATAAAGGGATTTAATGGCATAAAAATAAATAAATAAATAAAATAAATAATTAATAAATAAATGATGATGTCATCAGGGACTTTTTTCAAAAAATAAATATATTTTATTTTCTAAAGGATTTTTAGGTGTCTACAAAAACTAATAAAACAAAGGTAATTATATACAATATGACTCTCTAAATGGTGCTATGTAGGTCTCTAGGTTTATCTAGGTGATAAATGGTGCATGAAATTCTCTAAAATAGCAAGTAGCAGTCAACTGTCAGTGCACTGCTTCTTCTTCAAAATTGCTAGTGTGTCTATGAGAAAAGCGCACTTGTGTACCTATGCACCTTGGTGATAGGACCAAAATATCCAAAATTCTTTTAAGTGTAAAAATTAAATTTCCAACATCTGGGTTTTCTCCACATTATACCAAAATGATGTCTGGATGTTTTCTTTTGAACTTCTCTATAATCTCCACCACTTTGCTAGCCTCTAGTAAATCCAAAGATTCATACTTATCCCTAACTACTTTCCAATAGTTTCTTACGTCTATTCTTGTATATGCAAAATCCTCAAGCTTAGTAACTAGTTCCAACAATGCCTCTTCTATCTTAAATACTTGTCTCACATAATCTTCTAATAAAGTATTTTCAAATATATTGTTGAATTGTTTGACTACTATTTGCATTGAGGAAATCTTGGTCTTCGACTCATCTTCAAAAATTTCAAGGCTAATGACATTGTAGTACTTATCTTCTTGAAAAAATTGCTCTTGAGCTTTATTCTTAATATGTTGAATACCTTCATAAAATCCTTCCATGAACTTATTCCCCAAAGATATTTTATCTATCCAATCATCTAATTTATCCAACTCTTTTGTGGAGTATATCTCCATAAGTATCTAGTACCTTTTCCCTTTGATAGATTTGAGTGCTTGGAAATTGTTGGCCCAGGTATGCACTTCATCCATTAGCCCAAAATATTGGTTTATAATGGAAATTAATTTGTCAATGTTATTTTAGATGTTGTGCAAGAGGCTCAAATTTCCCTATATTACTTGTACTCCCTTTTCCTAAAAAATGTGACACTATTATTGATATGTGTCCAAAAATGAATCCATCTATGGTCCAACTTGTTTCTTTTCCAGTTTGGCTCCTAGACCAATCTCAGGATGATCTAGGTTTATCAGCCCCACCACTTTGTGTAGGTATCCTCTCAATAGCTCATTCTTCTTTTGCAACATTATTAGCTCTTACTCATCTCTCTCCATGTTCTTAAACACTTGCTTTAGACTTGTAGTAATCAAGACCTTTGTCATATCCACCATGGGCCTTCCAAATATGACCTCCTTCATCTAATAATTCTTTTTCCCCTTTATACCAAAATGATGTTTGGATGTTTTCTTTTGAACTTCACTATTACATTCACCACTTCACTAGCCTCTAGAAAATCCAATGATTCATACTTATCCCTAACTACTTTTTGGTGGTTGCTTACTTCTATTCTTGTAATGGCAAAATCCTCAAGCTTAGTATCTAGTTCCAACAATGCCTCTTCTATTTTTAAATTCTTATCTTGCGTCATTTTTTGTTGAAGCATTTTCAAATGTATCTCTAAATGGTTTAACTACTATTTGTACTGAGGAAAGCTTGGTCTTTGACTCATCTTCAAAAATCTCAAGGCTGGCAGTGTTGTTAGTACTTATTTACTTGCAAAAATTGCTCTTGAGGTTTATTCTTAATATGTTGAATACCTTCATGTAATCCTTTCATGACCTTATTCACCAAAGATATTTTCTCTATCCAATCATCTAATTTATCCAACTCTTATGTGAGACAACAAAAATGTCCTTTGAAACATTCAATAAACAAGAAAATCCATTCATCTTGTCAAATCCTTATTACTTTCATGAGAAAGAAGCCAAGGAACTAGAAGAAGCATATAGTTCTCAGGAGGATGACATATTTTTTGAAGATGTGCATTGTGGTCTAAGTTTAGAAAGTGATCTATTTTGATACAATTTCAAAGAATTTTAAGATCCTATATATGATGGACTGGCAAAATGGAATGAAGAATATAGCTCTTATACATTTATTGAGGAGAATGGGAATATTTAGGAATAGGAAGAAAGTGCATCCGAGATAACATATGAACATGAAGAAGTTTTAGATGAAGATTCCCATGAAGATATTCCCGAGGTTTCTTTCTTGAGTCCATTATTTGAAGAAATGTTTTTATGTCACATATATCAGCACTATGATAACATGCCTAAGGATGATTCTAAAAGTAATGAAAATCATAGCATATGTAAGAAATATTTTCAAAGGAAGAGCCACTTTCCAATCCATTTTATGGTCAATATTTGCATTTAGAATGTGAAGATGAGATGAAATCAAATGTATATAATAAGAAGGACATGTTGGAAGTTAGTCCTGAGATTTTTTCAAATATCTCAATTGATCAGATCTTTTAAAAAAATGAGTAAAAGTTGCTGATTTTGAGCAGTCTTCAAAGCCTCTTTGTTGTGAAGAAAAACATCTAGGGTATGGAGATCAAGTAAGTTGTGTAGAAAAAACTAATTTGGATGCTTGTATGACTGATCAAGAGCACAACTCAAGGGATTTTTTGTATAGTGAGCAACACAATGTATATGTGGATCTATCAAAGGTCAAACAAGAGTCATATGCCAAGGATTGCATTGATGAAGAAGAGTTTGTAAGTATTACTCATAAGGATGATGTATTTGACACATGTATAAAGTATGAGCAACATACCAAGGTAAGTATCCATGGAGACTCTATGATAACATTTGTTAATGATATGCTTAAGGAATTAATTTCAAGTTCATCATCCTTCTTTTGAGGATTTTTTTTAATGTATACTAATCAAATAAATGAAGTAAGAGATCATATGTTTTGATTTAAAGATGATGAAATTTACTTTTTCTCAAATAATCCTATTGGTAAGACAAATGTAAATTCTAATTTTGAGCAAGAAAAGAACATATCATGGGATGATTGTTTTATATGTACTAACAGATCATATTTTACTAATGAGAGATATGATATCATATTTAGGAAATCCAAAGTGTTGAATGAGTAGAATAAGGTATTTGATAGAGTTCGATAGAGGAAAGAAGTGATGTTCACTTTTTGGGGGCCCTTGGGCCACCCAATTTCACTATGTACCATGTTAAGCATGGATGCTATGTCTGCTCCTCTAGAGATAACTAGAATCTCATTATGTCCACAAGGGACATATGTCCCCAATCAGACCCACTGATGGAGCCTAAAATTTTAGTCTCCATTTGTGAAATGATATGGGAGATGAATGATGAAATGGTATTGTCAATATCAGAAAGTTTAATTGTTGTATAGACAAAATGAGTATTAGAGGCGATTGAATTACATAATAGATTCATGTCCTATCTAGATTATGGTGATAAGCAACATTCTCTAGAGCAATAGACAATTGGGAAACTAAAGAGTGGGAGTGAAATCTAGAGAAGATTAAGATATTTTTTAAAGAAAACACTGATGGAAATTTGTAATGACTCAAGAGGAAAGCTCATTATGGTTGTGAGGTGTCTTATTGTTCAAATTTCTTCATGATTTGTTGAGATTTGTTGAGATTATCCTCTGCTAATAACAAAGGGCATTAGTTATGTATATAGTATTTATTTGAGCCAAGCCCTCAAGTAGTAACAAACTATTCAGCTGTCAAAGTAATGGCAGAATATGAAGCCATTTTATATTTGAGGTTATTGCATTCATGTATCTTCTGTGTGCTCACACTTAAGTAGTATTATTAGATATATTTACTTGGAGTGATTGTCCATTCCAAGATCAATTAAGGTATAGATGATGGTAGGATAATGTGAGCAACATTAGATTCTTGCATGCTTCAAGTCTCTTGAATCTATTGCTAATATGAACAAATAAATAATTATCTTTTTGGTATGACTATGATTGCAACAAATAATCTAGTAGATAGAAGTTTTGTTGACATCAATGACAATATATTGAAGTTATCGATACAATATCAAAATAGGAACATATAAAGAAAATTTCTTTTTTTGGTAAAAATATACTGTGCTAAAAGCTATGCATCAAAATCCACATGAAGGAGGATTTTGTAAAATTAAAGACTTTCTTTTGCAAATGGCATGGTACCCAATGATGAAGGATTGAGTAGCTATGTCTTACAAAATTGCTAGATCCAAGGACATTTGTTTTTTTTGTTTATCATTGATATCTAACATTATTATGTGTTGTTGTAAGATGAAGAGTTTCCATGGAATCATAAAGTCCAAACACAACAAGCCAGATTTAAAGAAAAATTATGAGTACGATACAATTAAAGTGCAAAAAAGTATAGTATTAATGGACACGTGTAGGGAGATTTTTTTTAGAAACCCTCAACTATGAAGTTGAATGATGGAAACACAATGAAGACAAGGTTTTGTATTAAATAATGAACCAAGAGTAGTGACATTGAAGGATATTTAAGCATGAAAAATAGTGATCCGCTTGACCATTCACGACAAATGATGAAGTGTTTCTCTTTTGCAATATCACCAATCACCAAGCACAGATGTTATAAGGGAATGATGCAACATAGAATAGACAGGTTGGAACATTACAGTCACTGTCTTTAGATTAAAAATAATTGCAACAATGCTAATTGACAAAAAGATAGAAGCTCATGAGGTCATTATAGTTGGATGGGACAAAGTCATATGGAGTGTTCAAAATCTACAAGCAGTTCATCATCTTTGATATCATGGTTTTTAGAGCTAAATAATAAACTTATATTACGCACCATGTTACATATTTTTTAATTTAATTTTTAGTTATTGGTTTGGAAGAGGTGCGGTGCTTGAGAAAGTAATTGATACCCCTTGAGACTTGATAAATTGGAGATGCAAAATAAACAAGGAGAGAGACACAATTCATATTTAAATTTTTTATATACATGCTCTATGATATATTTTATTTTTTCATTGGCAAAGAAATGATTTTTTTGAACTGAGGTTGGAGTGTGTAATTTCCCCTCAAATGAAATACTCAAGGATTCTAGAAACTCCAGTTGGATTATAGAATAGGGTTAGGTCAAATTAATATTTAGGTTTGTAAAGTTGTAGAAGTTATTTATGTTTAGATAGCTCTAGAAAAGTCTATTTTTCCTATGTCAACTAATTTAGATGTTTCTAGAAACAATCAAACACCTCTATAAATAAAGGCATCTTGTAATGTTAATGATATGGACAAAATATAATTGATATGGACAAAATATAATTGATATGGACAAAATGGTTAATGAAATATATTAGTGCCACAATACATTGAGTATTTTTCCATTTTAGTTTATTTTGTCCATCCACCTTTCACAAGGTGTATTAGAGCTGTCCTGGGTTTCTACAATTAGTATCAAAGCCAGGTTATGAAGTTCATAAGGTGAAGATAATATCTTCTGAAATAGAGAAGTATATGATTGTTGTCATCTAGCCAATGAGTTAGATCATGTGGAAGTTATGAAGAATTTTTGGTGTGAAGAAATTTGTTTGGAGAAGAAGAAAATCATTGCTCCCATCAAAAGAAAGAGTGAGCATTTTATTGGAGACACTTGTTGTGGAGGATTTCTATTATTTCCATGAAAGAGACTATTGTTGTAAAGAAAGCATTGAAGTGTTTGCAGAGCACATTGAGTCTATGGAAAGAGATCATAATTTCTATCATTGAGGAGTGTCAATATGAATCACGATAAGTATGAAATTTGATGTTAATAGTTGATGGTGACAAAGGTTTTCAGATTTTTGTTTTAAGAGGGAGCTTGGATTTTCATTTGATAGATTTGAGTTTATTAAAATGGGAAAAAAATGAGTGTTAAAAGAAAATATAAATTTGACTCTTTAGATGGATTGTTTGAAAGAAAAATTATTGAAACTAAAGATAGAAAAGTTTGCAATGATTAGAGAGAGGTTAGAAGAAAAATGTAGACTTTTAAATGAAATTAGTGAATATAAAGAGAGAATGGAAGAGCTAGAGGATAGGCTAAAATTTATGGAAGAAGTACATAATTGGAAAGTGAAGGAAACATGCAAGCTTAGAGAGAAAAATAAAGAATTAGAAGAAAAGTAAAAGTTATTTGACGATATTGAGAAAAAGAAAAAAGTTTTAGAAGAAAATGTGAAGAAATTGGAAGAGGAAAATAGTATGTTAAAGAAGGAATTGTCTACTCTGAAACAAGAGAAAGAATGTTTGAATACAAAATCATTTGTATGTGATGTATCATGTGACACAAATGATTTGAGTGATTATATAATTAAGAAATGTGATTTTGTTGAAGTTGAAAGTGTTTACGTAAAGTTTAAGAACGAAAATGACAAGAAGTTCGTAGATTTTGTTTGTTATGATAATAATAGTATTGGTTTGAAGATCATGGAAAGAATGGGTTTCAAAGGTAAAGGTCTAGGAAAGGATGAACAAGGATTAAGGAATCTGATTGAGACTACAGTTTGGCCAAAATATGCAGGTCTTAGATATGATGCAAGTAGTGGAAAGATAAATAAAGGTTTAAGAGAATTAATTGAGGCATAAAGATTGTGTAGTGTTCACACTATAATAGGAAAGGGCATACGTAGGATAGATGTTGGGATTTAAATCCCTGTAATATTTGTGGTTTGAAAAAGCATTGTGTTAGAAATAGATAATATTGAGAGGGGGGGTGAATTAGTATTTTCAATATTTTTGCCCACAACTGGATATTATTAATTTCTTTGCCACATTCACAAGAAAGTAAACCAATAATGATGAACAATATAAACAACCATACATAAAGAGATCTCATAACACCATATTTTGTTAACTAGGGAAACCTTGGCCAAGGGAAAACCTCAGAGGGGATGAAACCTACAAGATGATTCACTATATAAAGAATTTGGTTAAGGATATTGACCCTGTTAGGAGTCTATGAAGAATTTATAGTGTCTCAAGTCCTTGTTAAGAGACTAGGCCTCGTTAGAAGCCTCAACCCTATTAAGAGTTGCTTCAACCCTATTAGGAGTTAGTGGATCATATAAAAATGTGTGTAAGAAGAGCCCATTGTCCTAATATGCAACTATACAATTATGTTCTTCAAGAGAAAAGATATACATACAATACTAGATCACTTGTTGTACTTTGCAATTCTTCTAATTTTTAGCTCTTCATACAAATCTTTGCTAGACTATAGGCAATCTTCCTTTTTGTTCACTCAATGTCATAAACAAGGATTAACTGTACATCTATCAATTTGCATCATAGTTGGCATTATCATATCACATAACATGTCCTCACATTCACACCTAACTCTGCAAATGAATTGCTTTACTTATATCAATTATATTAATAAATCCTTCCTTAGTTGGCTCACATTACATCCTCAGAGTCAGTTTATCAAGAATTAATAATCAAAATAATTCTTTAAGCCATACAACTCAATTTGCTGACTTGCTTTGTTCTATACAATGAATTATCTGCATTGATATTTCCTTCATAACTTGAACTTGGTTGTCTATATAGACATGCACATTGGTACATATTATCAAGATGAAATCATGCATTTTTAATCAACTGTGGAAAAGAATATTCTTAAGGAATATTCCACTATCAATAAATTTCATCATGTTGTTGTAACATTGTCCAATACTTAGACAACTTTCCATTACAAACAATCATAGCTATACTGTAAAACATATGTTGCCATAAATGACAACCACATATCTCTTCTTATTTGACTGATTGGTCATATTTTCAACAATCTCCCTCTTTCGCATTGATAGCAACATTTTGGGAAAATTGGCTAAGTTCCCAAAAAAAATATTGTCATACCAATCAAAACAAGATATACACAACACAACACATCTTAGATTATATCAAAAAGATTACATCCCTTATAAGTCTGATTACAAAGTTTTCTTGAAGAAAAGCTTACTACTATACTTCAAAATACAACTCTATAACTTACAATTACATTTTTTCTTATTTCTCCCCTTTTGACATCAATGTAAAAAGGTGTCAACAAAGGAAAAAATCTTGTCAAAGTTTGAAAGTTGCATCAAAATCTGGAGAAACAATCACTGAAGTCAGTCTTCAACTACACAAGGTGTTTCTTCCAACTATCTTTTAGTGCATTTGACACACTTATTAGTGCGCATAAGGCATATGCAGCTAACTCTACTACTTTCAAATCTATAGCCACAAACTTGTCATATGAAGTTTTAGCTATCAAGCATTCCTCCAACTGATTCTGTAACAATGTAATTTGTGGGGATAAATGATCTCTCAAAAGAGTAGATCTTTTTAGGGCTTTCTCTTTTTCTACTTGTATATCCTAGATGCTATCATGAATTGCTTCTATTGAATGCTCAAAGTTTTCTAACTTTTGATCTTGTTTCATAAAGTTATGAGTAAGCGTTTGTAGCTCAGTTATCTTTCCTTTGTTCTGTTCATCAAAATTGTGAAAGTGAAGATATGCCAAGTTGCACTTAGCATATATCTTCTTCCCTTCCTACATACTCTACCTCAATACCTTAATGCACATATTTAATATTTCTATGTCATTCCTTATATTTGTACATATAGTATTAAGAATATTAGCATCATGCTTAGTCTAGGCTTGCATTGTAGCAACATTGGTAAGCATTGTAAACTCATTGTCAAAAATTTTGCACATATTTGCTACTCTTTAGTGAATATCTGTAGATGTATCAACATAACTTACTATCTTCTCTAATCTATCCAAAACTGAGGTTGAAGTCTTCTCAATTGACTTAACTGATTTCTTCTTTTCAAGAAATTTACTCAAAGAAGATATAAGGTTTTATGCTTCATCTTCATCATCTGACTGTACTGTTGTGGTGACCACTACTACTTGTGTAGGTGGTGTACAGGGTTTTACAATTACTGTGGCTATGGGCACACTTGTAGTAGTTTCCTCAGTGCTAGTTGACATAGTTTCAAATTTCTTCTCAAAAGATACATCTTCTTTCTTTTTCTCCTACTCTTCTTCTTCATCAGTAGAGTTGTTATAGTCAACAATATTTCCAACAATGTCAGAGCCAAAATATTTGAATGGATCTTCAGTTCTATCCACTATTAAATTAGTATTATCCACTTGCATGGATTTATAGTCAATGGTAATGTGTGGTGAACCACTTGGAATTGAAGCTTCAGCTAGTTGCTTAGAACTAGGAGAAGGATTGACTACTGCCATAGTAGGGCTTGTCTCCCTTGACTGCACACTCATTTTAGCCTCCTTAGGCATAGTAGACACGTATGTGACTATTGCCTTTTGAGTTTCCATATTTACCTCTTCATAATTTCCTTCCTTAAGAAGAATGGATCTCTTCTTATTCCTTAGCAAGGGTGCTATACCTTTCAAAATTTACTTTAACTCTTCCTCATTGTTTACTATACATAGCTTTTTCACCATATTCATCCTTATTTTTTTTAATCTTCCTCAATTACTCTACTCTTTCTATTTCTCAGTATATTATACAAATCTTTAAAGATTTGACCTTTTATGCTATCAAACCTATTTCTTTCAAAATCATATTTCTAACTACAACATTATCTAGCTGTCTCCTATCCATATTATTGTACAAGTTATAATACTTATTCAATTGCACAAAATTCTTGTTATTAATAATTTGCATATTAATATTTTCAACCATTGGCTTCCATGCTTTCCTTCCTACTAAAGTCTTTACTTCTTGATATGCAGGCTCTACCGGTCTATCACCAGTCTCTTCTTTAGATTCTGAGGAACTGATCTATAGGGGTTTCCTCCTCTTACTTAGTCCACATGTTGTTTGCTTAATTCTCTTCTCAAGAGAGGGGATCTGCATGATTTTTGTTTTCTCAAACCTTATAGAATTTCTTGGCACTGATGCTTCCTCTTTTTTCTTTTGGTTCCTCAAGGGTTGCTGTTGTGCAACTACTGCATATGGCACTATAGGTTTTTGCACACTTATCTGTGCAACTGTGACCTCTACAATAGGTCTAGTGATTGCAATAGGTGTAGGAGTTAATAGTTTAGTTTGACTGGTAGCCTTCATCTCCAAGACTATCCCTTTCACCTCTTCAAATTCTATTCTTGACATCCTTGATTCTTTTAAGATAGAATCAATTACTTTGTCTACTTTCTTCTTAATGTCCTTGTCCATTAGATTTATTTGGATTTCTTTCATGTTTTTAGTATATGTACCCCATCTAGGGCATCTAGAATCTACTTCAGAGTGTATAATTATCTACACATAGCCTTCAATTAGTTCAGTACTCATTTCATAACCCATAGGTTCAATGAACTTTACTTGAGGAACTACTGCCTCTATGCATGTGAAATCTATTTCTACCATGAAACACAATTCATCCTTATATTTCTCTATTTGTGCAGGTGGTATCCTATACCTCTGCTTCATTTCAGCTTGGAATAATTTCATCATTCTATCAATATCATTATCCCTGACTGTTTCCAATTTAGATTTGTAAACTTGAGTGATAGTTTGCATTGCACAATCGCTTCCATCCTAATTTGAAATACTAGAAAACTTCTTTGCTACGTAGATGAATATGAGTCAATAGGGATTCAAAGCTAAAGACTACACTCTTAGACTTCTTGATCTTTGATATGTTATCCAACAATTGAGTTCAGATAATATCACATATATTAACCTTTTCACCCTTTACTGCCATCACATAAGCCGCATGAAGAAATCCATCTAAGACCGAATCTATCCTAGATCCGTGGTTGAACTTATAACCCAAAATTTTACTTAGGAGTCTTACCGCATTATCTTGAATGGTGTTAATCTTCATGTTTCTGCCATCAAATCTTGTGTTGAGATTTGTTTCAACTACTCTGCACACATTCTTTATGTTCACTGGATTGCATCCTTCATTGCTCAAACCCGTGACCTTGTGAATTAGGTCATTATCAATACATATAAGTTAATCTCTTAACCAAAGAAGGTCATCATGAATTCTACTCAAAATGATTCTTGTCCATTCATGGTTTTCAAATTTCGTATAGAACATGTACTTAGCTAGGTTAAGTTGTTCTAGGTATGTATATTCTAGTTTCAATGATAAATCATTGTTGCACATTCTATCCAATTCTTTATGGATCTCAATATCTCCTATGTTTTTTTATCTTATAGTGAATATAAATTCTTATGTCCTCAAAATAAAGAACATTTTCTGGTACTTGTGAAAATGCTCCAATGGGGTCATCAAGTAGAGAAATAAATGGGTGTTTCTTGAAGTTATATCTAGATCTATCATTGATATCAAACACTTCTTGTGTTACCATTACTGAAAATGATGCAGGGGCATCATGAGACTAACAATTATTCAATGATCCAAGATTCTATCTGCATTTTTCATAATTTATTTTAATGGTTGGGTTATGTCTTAGTTTTAAAATGATTGTTTTAATGATGTAATCGGGGGGGGCAAACATTAGTGTTGTTGATACAATAATGAATTGTTTAAAAGTTAGGGTTAGTTGAGGAGCCAGTTATGGGAAGTTATTAGGTCTATTCAATCTTTGCAAAGTTATATATACAATGCAATAAAATCTGATAGGAGTAGGGGTAGAGTAGGAGAATGGTATGAAGAATCAACGAAAAATAATGAGGCAATGTATTGGAGGATTGAACAATGAAAAGAAAGATTGAATTTTCTTTAAAGAACTTTGGTTCTATAATTTCTTAATTGTGACTCTTTGTTTATAATTTAGTTTCAAAAGAACTTTGATTTTGGGACTATTTGTGTTTGGAATCGATGGTGTTTGCTGATCAAGGTATCATGTTTTAATTTTATTTTGTGCTTATTCACCCTTCTGCTATGTGCTTTGCATCAGATTGGTGTCAGAGCACAACAAAAGGTCTAGGAGGAAGATCTAGGATTTGGTTGGTTGAAGGTCCCTCGTTGATGCTTGGAGTAGAACTATCCTCTGAGAGTGTTCCAAGGTGGTGGTTAGATATCTAACAAACCCTAGATTCGTTTGAGAAGATGATTTTGACACAGAGTGAAAGAGAAATTATTAAGGAATTGAAGGAGTACTTGTATGGAAATAAAAAGGAGAGAGAAGAAAGAGAAAGAAAGAAGAAGGAAGAAGAAGCAAGAAAAAAAGAAATATAATGGATGAGACAAGAGGAGTTGAGAAGCCTAAGAAGGGTCTTGGAAGAACAAGAAGAAGAAAGTTACAAGAATCTTAAAAGAGAGTTAGATAAAAGTATTGCAAAGTGGGAGAGGATAGAATTGATTTTGGAACAAGTAGTAGATGAAGATGAAGTTGTTGATGAAGACAAGGATCAAGAAATGGTACACATTCCATTGGAAGGGCATGGACAACAGATGAATGCTGGTGTAGAGAGTGAGAGTAAACAACAAGAGGTTGTTGTTGAACCTTGTGAGGAAAAGGTTCTTACAGATGAGGGAGAGTTAGTGATAGGTATGGTTGAAGAAATGATTTTCCCAGATGATGGAGATGTTGACAAAAATGATCAAGACAAAATGGACATAGTCCAAGAATTACAGGCTCCTAACCCTAACTTCTAAACAAAAATAGAAGAAACCCTTCTGTTGTGTGCTCTGCATCAGAAAAATATGCTCAATAAATTCAAAAAATATCTTAATTTCACATTTTAGGCCTGATCACACATATCTGCAAGCTTCACCACTTCAAATAGCTATCAAAGTACTCTTCAATATTAAACTTAAGATTTTACACTAGCAAATGATGCTCGTAAATCAATTTGCATTCTTTAAATCTTTTACAATCTATACTTTGCATTAAATGCGTATCTGCCACAAATTTAAAATATCGTCTCTATGTAATAGAGAGATTATTTTTCTACATAACCTTATATTGATCATATCAAGCAATGTGCACTTTACTATATACTTCTCTTAGTGTCTAGTATATACTACTAACTGCACAACTTGTGGTATTCTCTCTAACATCAGTTTTTATTGACTGATGCATTGTTTTATTGAGAATGCTTAATTCAGGTAGGATGAATCATAGACAATAGGTGACTTTACTATATTATCAGGTACATTAGGTTGTACTTCTTCCAAAACTATATGAGAACTTCCAAGTTCTTTTGCCTTTAAAAATGTTTCCTTGAATTCTTCTATTTGATCCTTCACTTCTTCCTTCAGATTGTCATCATTTCTTTTGTTGTTCCTTCTTTAGTTCTGATTCCTATTTAGTTTCTTCTATCCATTCTGCAATTTTTTTTGTGTGTCTAAAGTTATTACATAACTAACATACAAGTATATTCCTTCTTTGTTCATTATATTGGTTGTCAGGTGTTCTACAATTCCTTGCAATGTGTCCAAGATTATTACATTTGTAACAAACAATTTGTCTTCTTTCTCCACTTTCATTGCTATGAGATCTTCTTCTGTTACCTGCATAGTTAGTGTTCCTAAATATTCTACTATTTGCATTATCATTATCAAATTTAAGTTTCTTACAATCCACTGCATAATGTTCATATCCATGAAAATTATGAAAATAAAAATTTGAAATAGGTTTAAAAGACTTACCTTTGCAATCATCTCCAATATGTTTAGGTTCATCACATGTAAAGAATTTAACATGAGATTCCTTTTTTTCTTTACTTTTCCCATATTGATAAGATTCCTTAGATTTCTCTTAGTAAATAACATTCTCTTTGACTTTGGATGTATCATTAGATTTTCTCATGTTTAAATCTTTCTTGACTTCAAGAGGATCAAGTTCTTTTCTCTCAATAGATTTCTTAACAGATTGTCTAAGAAAGAATTCAAGTCGAGTCTTATCATAACTAGGTCTTTGCACAAACATTTGTTCTTCAATCTTTTCACCGCTGGTATATAATTTCTCAAGTTTTTGTTTGGTTTGCACCAGTTCACCTTTCAAAATAATATTGTATTTCTTTAATTTTGCATGTTCCAAATTGATAGATTCTAATTCAGATATTACTTTGCGTAACTAGAATCTTAGATCTGCATTTTCAGCTTTTTTTTTAGAATCATTCTTTCCTCCATTTTTCTTAAAGGCTTAGCTTGAGTTCTACTATTTTTTACTCATGTTTCAAGATCTCATTTTCTTTCTTTAGATCTTCAATATCATCATCACTAATTCACTCACCAAGTCCTTTTTTCTTCAGGTTATCTATCTTGTCCTTTAGTTTACTAATATAAGCTTTTGCATCTTTGTATCTATCCTTTAATCCATCTCTTTCATTAGTAAGGAGATCAATTTTCTCAAGAGATTCTTCAAAATTCTTCTTCAATTGTTCCATATCCATAGGTATTTTATTCAAGTTGTTAAGCATCATCTGAATAAGTAGGCTTTGATACCAATTGCCAAAAATAGATAATATTGAGAGGGGGGATGAATTAGTATTTTCAATCTTTTTTCCCACAACTGGATATTATTAATTACTTTGCCACATGCATAAGAAAGTAAACCAATAATGCTAAATAGTATAAAAAACCATATATAAAGAGAGCTCATAAGACCATATTTTGTTAACTAGGGAAACTCTGGTCAAGGGAAAACATCGGTGGGGATGAAACCCACGAGATGATTCACTATATAAAGAATTTGGTTAAGGATATTGACCCTATTAGGATTCTATGAAGAATGTATAGTATCTTGAGTCCTATCAGGAGACCAGGCATTGTTAGAAGCCTCAACCCTATTAGGAGTTGGTGGATCATATACAAATGTGTGCAAGAAGAGCCCACTTCCCTAACATGCAACTATACAATTAAGTTCTTCAAGAGAATATATATACATAAAATACTGGATCACTTGTTGTACTTCACAAATCTTCTGATTGTCAGCTATTCATACAAGCCTTTGGTAGGCTATAGATAATATTCCTCCCTATTTTATCAATGTCATAAACAAGGAGTAATTGCACATATATCAGTTTGCATCATATCTCGCATTATCATATCAAATAACATGACCTCACATTCACACCTAACTTTACAAATGAAGTTCTTTACTTATATCAATCATATTAATAAATCCTTCCTTAGTTAGCTCACATATCATCCTGAGAGTTGGCTCATCAAGAATTAATAATCAAAATAATTCTTTAAATTGTACAACTCAATTTGCTGACTTGCTCTGTTCTATATAATGAAGTATCTGCATCAATATTGCCTTCATAACTTGAACTTCGTTGTCTGTACAAACATGCACACTAGTATACATCATCAAGATGATGTCATGCATTTGTAGTTAACTACACAAAAGAATATTCTTAAGAAATTTTCCACTATCAATAAACCTCATCATGTTGTTGTAACATTGTCCAATACTTAGACAATTTTTCATCACAAACAATCATAGCTATATTGTAAAACATATGTTGCCATAAATGACAACCACATATCTCATCTTATTTGACTGATTGGTCATATTCCCAACACTTTGTGATAAGACATGTTTGAAAAGAGAGTGTAACAAATATTTTATAGTAGGTTGCATCAAAATGGATTGTGGATGGAGCTATGGATCAAATTGGTAGAAAATTGCAGGAATGATTAGAGGTTTATTTAGGTACAAATGTTCAAGCATAAGAAGGAATTAAAAAACATTGGGAAACAAATTAGAGAAAGGCATCAAAGAGGCAAAAGGTTTCAATGTCTATAGGTGTGGATGTGGACATGAAAAATAGACAAAGAAAAATAAATAATAATCATGGCACATTAGAATTTTCATGCGACAACATTTGAGGTTGAAATTAGGGGGGAGTGTTGGAATGCATAATTTCACCCTCAAATGAAATACTAGAGGATTCTAGAAACTCCAACTAAATTTTCGAATAGGGTTAGGTCAAATTAATATTTAGGTTCGTAAAGTTCTAGAAGTTATTTATGTTTAGATAGTTCTAGAAAAGTCTATTTGTCCTATGTCAGCTAATTTAGATATTTTTTCTGGAAACAATCAAACACCTCTATAAATAGAGGCATCTTGTAATGTTTTAGATTATAGTAAAAGCAAGTTTTGAAGGGACCCTGTAACCCTTTAACATCTGAAAAAAAGATAAAGCATTAAAAACCACTAGGAGAACTAGTCCTAAAACCTACTAAAAATAGTATCAAAATTAGGTTTTAGAGGGACCTGAAACCACAAACATAGTCCAATAAAAGTACCTAGGTTTTACAAGGATCTAGAACCAAAAATAAAGTTTAGACCAAAAAATAGAAAATAGGACCAAATACAAGTACCATATACTACATCCAGTAAATAGGACCAGAACAGGACAAAACCAAAGAGAAAAACCCAAAGCTGCTATTGCAGCTCCATAATCATCTTCATAGCCTCCTTACCAATCATAGTATTATCTTGGATGGAGTTAGTAGCCAAAGAAACAACATCTTTTAGGGCTTTCTTCCTCGAGCTCTACCTTTTTCTCTTGCTTGGACCCTCGAAAGATATTATTTCTTCATTAGCTCTTTTGTTAAGGCTTGCAATAGCAATACAGATACTAGATGTAACCTGTTCCATCCTTTGTTCCACTTTCCTTGATAAGCATTCTGAGATTTTGCTCATAGTTTTTGAGTTTATTTGGGATATCTCCCATTTACTCTTCCAATTGATTGATTTTGGCACAATTGGTATCTTGGATGTGTAGACGCTTAAAATCGTCCCTAAACACTATATTAATTAATTTTAATATTGCCCATGACATTGTAATTAATTATTAATTAATTAATTATATTGCTCACATTCTTCTATTTATTTAATTAAATTAGTTCATTCTCTTAAGTATTTAAATCTAATTTAAATACTTCTAGCCTTAATGTGTTAAATTAATTTAATGCATGATCCTCCATGTTTCTCCATTTTTAAATAAATTTTATTTATTTAAAGCCTCACATCCTATATTTCCTCTAAACCCATGATTAAACTAAATTTCATTTAATTTAATCTTAAGCCTAAGCTAGAGCCTAGCCTATGACCATCATTTTCATCCTCTTAAGCCTACTTCTTCTCTAATCCCACTTAATCATTCCTAATCTTCTTCCCAATCCCCCTCATTAGCCTAAGAGTGTGCTCACACATGTGTGAGATGGCATGCCTACACACTCCCCTTTGCACTCTTGTCTCCCACTCTTCTTCTCAAGTTTTCTCACACATGTGTGAGAAAATTTAGAATTCTTGACCATTTGCATGGCTTGCATGTCACCTTATGTGGCATCTACATGGATGCGACCTCACCAAGCTCTCTCTTGAGCCTATAAATAGAGGGTTTGTCTCAAGCATTTTCATCTCCCATTGTTGCATTGTTACCATGCCATTTTGAGTTTTGAGTTCTCATGCTAAGAGTTTGCATTGTAGTTTGATTTTCATAATGATTTTTAGGTGCATACTAACTATTTGGTAGCTGATTTAGTTTATCTCATGCATTGTTAGCCTATTTTTTTCATGTATTAGCATCTCCATTTCATTTACATCTTAATTTAGTTTGCACATCTCATTGGTTTCTTAGTTGCATTCCATAGTTTCATCCTTGAATGCTCTCAAGTATGGCTTTCTCCATGGCCATTTCTTGAGGTGGTGTTCATCTCATTTATCCTAGGTTCATATTGCATTTGCACTCACATTTGCATAATCACTCAAGAGATTCACTCCATTGTTGTGTTTGGGAGAGCACATCAAACATACCCCCCCATCTTAATGTTAGGAATAAGGTGTCTCAACCTTGTATAATTCCTATTCTTATGATTTGTTTTGTAAAATGTATTTCTTGCAAATAATGTTGATGTGTCGACATCTTGAATTGTGTGTAAGGAGATCATGACTAAAACGATTATGATGGATTCCTATGACATGGAAAACCTATGTTAGGAAGATTCAATGACAGGTGAAGACATGTGGCAACTAAGATATTTGAGTACTGTACACTCTACTCCAATAGTGGGGTTCGAGGCATCGCCCTGAAATTTTTTTTGGGGTTCCTATTTTCTCGAAGAATGGTAAAACCCTAATACGATTTACCTTTTGGGAGTAGCCCTAAAGTGAAGTGCACGTTATAAGAATTTTTAGGGTTGTGAAGAGATGCAATGCGAAAAAGGTGTATTGTTGGTACTGCGAGTAGCTATTGGAGTCTTCTGTTGTTGATGTTGAACTTGCATTGCAAGTGTATTGTAATCTCGTGTTGAAGATAATACATTGTGCAGGTTCTGAAGGGGTGGGGTTGTTTTACCAAAAGGTTTTTCCCCACCAAAAAATCCTTCTGTTATGTGTTCCTTTCTCTGTCTATCTTCTATATGCATGGTTGGTTGCAATATTGTTGTTTACATGATATTGAATCTGCAAGTGTAGAAGATTTTAATAGGATTTGCATCATACTTTCCTTATGAGATTAGTGTAGGAAGCTGTTTCCACACCTGAGTTTCCTTACACTTAACACACCAACAAGGCCTCTTATGGGTGCCTTTGTTGAGCTGTAGAGGTGGCTGGAAGACTTGATTTATTGGCTGCTTAGGGTTGTAAAACCCAAGCAAGCATTAGTTTAGTTTTCTTTCATTTTGATGAATCTTTGATACACTTTCAAGGTTTTTAACTAATGTTGGTTTGTTAACTCATGCTACTAACAGGTCACATTTTCTAGCACACAGGATGTGTTGCAGAGTTTCCACTTTCTTCTTCAGCCCCATCAATTCATTATAAATTCATGAATCGACATGGAGAATGGAGTCAAATTTGAGCTTAGCAGAATGTAGGAAGGAAAGCTTGGTTTCCCTCTGCAAAGAGTCACTGGTACCTTCTACAATCTCATGAGGAGGGGAACCAACCTTGTCAACATGTTCCTCCCTTTCCATTTATTCCTCCTCCCTAGTCTCAACAAGGTTCTCATTCTGAACAAAGTCCTCCTTTTCTTGTCCTCCAATCTCCATAACAAGTGAAGTAGGTTTAACCATATAATCCTCCTCTCCCATATAAAAAAGATTCTTAGTTTGTTTTTCTTTTTCTTTATCACCTCCACCAGAAATAGTCTAATTACCCTCATTATCAGAGTTGCTCTGTTTTGAATTTCCTTCACTTATGTCTTTCTCATTCCCTTTCTCATTTTTACCTTTGGTCTTCGGATATCCTTCCAAATTGGAACTAAAATCCCCAACATCTGTACGTTCCTCTTCCTCATTGATATCATTCTTAGAGCTTTCAGTATTCTTAGACTCATAAACCTCCTCCACAATTTGTTTTTGAGTATTAGAGGGTTTACGTTTAAGAACCTTCTCCTTTACTTTTACATTGTCCTCTTTCTTAATGTTTTTTGAGTGAGAACCCTTATGTTTATTAGAAGGGGTGGAGGATATGGATTTATTTTTACAATAACCCTCTATGAGAAGTATCAAACCTTCATGCAAAATAGGACAAGACTCCTTCCTATGAGCATGCAAATTTTGAAGCAAAGAGAATCGCAAATAGAAAGGGAACGAAAGTCTATCCTTATGCTTGAAATGATTGAGAAAAACAAAACAAAATTTATGAAACCTTTTATTTTTACCATCGAGGATGAAATACTCACAGATAAAACATAGCAAATCCCTCAAAATTTCTTTTATCTATTCCACATCAAAGAAATCTCCATTCTTTTCCAGCTATTTCTCCTTAGTATTCAACTTCAGAAATTTTTTGTCGATAGCATTAGAGATACTGGTTTGTTTGGTGAACTTAATGCCATTCGTGGGGAGCCCTATGATCTTGGAAATGAAGTCCTCCGTTAATTTCACAGTGACTCCATAAAGAGTGACCCTATCATCAGACCAATTTTTAAAAAAGGCAGTCGTGACATGAGGTTTAAAACCATGTAGTCTCTCTAGGTAGTTGGTCACCTTCCCTTTCTATAAAATGTTTCACACTTCCTTCCGAACCTTCCAATCATCACACTTACTATGTTCTTGCTTTCACGGTTCACCCCCCATTTGTAGAATATAGAAAGAGCCAAGAACCATAAACAAACAAACACAAAGAGCAAATAGGTTTAAATGAAACCAGGTTTTCATCACTTCAAAAGGAGCTCACTTTTTCAATGATATGTGAAAAGGCCACATTACATTCACATGACTGTACTTCCTTGGGGAAGGTAATCTGACATCCATAAGGCCACTCCATAAAATCATTAAATTTCTAATCCTAGAAAATCTTTCCCACTTTGGAATGAATGGCATCATAATTAATGATAGCATTTAAATCAATGTGCTTGTTTAATTCATCAAGCCACCTCACCTTATACTCCGATTATACAACATGATTAGCTATCCAGTCAACAACCCTATTGGCTTCTCAATATGTATGGGATATGACAAATTTTTCAAATTTATGCATTAGGGATTTGATCTCCATGACTGTTGCTTCTATCGTCCATGAAATAGAATTTTTATTATTCAAAATATTAACAATATTCATAGAGTCACCTTCCAACCATAGATTAGGGTATCCTAGATCAACTGCTAGCTTTATAGTGTATAGGGCAGAAATAGCTTCAGCAATATGACTATTAGAATGACCTATAGGAACTGCAATTGCATCTATTACATTTCCCACATGATCTCTCAAAACTTCTCCACATCCCACTCTTCTCGGATTGCCCTTAGTAGCTCCATCAAAGTTCCCTTTAATCCAACCATTAGGAGGAGTATTCCATCTTATGGTTAATCTTTGATTATCAGTTTTCAAATTAGGATATTCAGATTGCAAAGGAGTATCAAATTGAAAGATTGGATCAGTTTTCCTCTGAGATTTAAAATTCTCCTTGATAGCTCTAATGATATTCTATCCAAGCACCCATCCTAAATATTCTATTATTTCTTTCTTTCCAAATGCCCCACCAGAGATGAGGGAGAGTTAATTTCCAAAGAAATTGAACATTAGGGTCCTTTGAAGGGCATTTCCAACTTTTAAAAGAGAGTTCAACATTGTTTTGATGAACCCAGGTCAAGCTCCAGTTATTAAGTATCTCAGTCCAGACTAGTTGAGTATAAGCACAATTCATGAACAAATGATCTCTATCTTCAAATCCATTTTTACATAAAGTACACCTATTAACCACATTAATGCCTCTTTTTTGCAAATTGTCTAGTGTTAGAATTTTATTTTGAAGCATTATCCAATAGAAGATATTAATTTTGGGTATGAAACCCTTAATCCAAGCATAAGACCACAAAGGTTGATTGCCCTTTTCCTTAGAAGCAAAGATGGTAGAAACTTTAAATTGGCCACTTGGATCAACATTCCATATTATCTTGTCCTCAAGAGAAGGATAAAGAGAGACAACATTGAGAGATAATTGAATGTTATTGAAACCTTGATCAATATCAGACAAATTCACCCTGGAATTATTCTACCAATAGTGAGAAACTAAAATGCCATATCTTTGTTTGCATATATCAACCTAAGCCTTATCCTAAAAATATTCAATAAGAGGATGATCCTTTAACCAAACATCTTCCCAAAATCTCACCTTGTACCCATTTCCAATTTTCCAAGAACACCCTTTTCCAAGAGTTTTCTTTGTCCCTGAATAGCTCCCCATATAGAAGAAGGATGAATAACATCAAGAGAGGAGAGGAATTCAGCTAGAGAATTAACATTGAAAGGGTATTTATGTTTCCAAATGGTACTCCATTCTTTGTTATCATGATAAGTTCTCCATCCTTGTTTGGCCAAGAGAGCTTTGTTCATACTTCTAATTTTTCTAATTTCCAATCCTCCTTCATTGAAGGGCTTGCAAACTTGATCCAAAGCAATTAAAGGCATTCTCTTTTTTTACCTCAGTACCAGTCCATAAAAAGTTTCTTTGAATTTTTTCAATAGCCTCTGCAAATTTCATCGGGCAACATGTAATTGATATGGAATGTTATTGATATGGACAACATATAATTGATATGGACAAAATGGTTAATGAAAAATGCTAGTACTGCAACACATTGATTATTTTTCTATTTTAGTTGACTTTGTCCATCTACCTTTCAAAAGGTGTATTAGAGTTGTCCTAGGTTTCTACAATTTTCAAGAAGGTCAATACTTTCATTTCAGGATAGTCATGCATCATAGCTTAACACATTTATAACTCAATTTTGACCTATCATTGTCCTCTGAAGCCCTCCTAACTACTTTTTGACAAACCACCAAGCTATTCTTAGAACAAAAATTTGAAGCCTGAACTCTTTCTTTACATAGTCTTGCTAAGCCCTTTTGCAACTTCCTTCATTCCTCTATTTCACATGCTTTTCTAGCTCTTGTTTCTTCCCTCTTTCTCAATTCTCTCTCTATTTCCAATTGTGCATTTGCCAATCAGTATTGTGATGGATGCTATTCAATAATTTGTTCACCGAGTCTCACAATAATAATATGTTATATCTATAATAGTATAAAATTTAAGAATGTTGGAATATTATAAGGAAACCCACATTACCTTTTAAGATATTCACCCTCCCTTTGTACTTTAACAATGTCAAATCAACTCATGATGATCTCAATATTAAAATCCTCAACACATTTCCCTAAGCACTTTGAAGCCCAAATACAGATCCATTTTACCTGCATGCTTAAAGCCCTACTTAAGCAAAAAATAATCCTCTTCCCATGATTTTGAAGGACTTAAACCCAAAAATAATCTTTGAATCTCAAAATGTTGCCCACCATGATAATAGTTATGGCCAACAGTCACACATATTACCCTATAGACTTGCCCATTAACTTCCAAAAACGAATAGTAAAAGAAAATACAAAAGAAAATGGAAGAATACACCGTAAACCTTTTGTTTGCAAAGGGTTGGTGTTGGAGATGAAGCTTTTGAAAGGGGTGTGGTTATTCTAAGCAACAACCATGAGTACTTTATAAATACTTGATCAATTGCTCATGGTGGTCATTCTAGCCTTACATGTATCTCATGGAAGATGCTAGTGTGGCATAGCAGTGGGATAATAGTATCAAGCAACTTAATTTCAATAGTTTATCATGTGTTATGTGGATTCAAACACTAGGCTTGTCTTTGGAATCCCTAAATTCCAATCACTTGGAGAGCCCATCTTAAGAGTCTATTATTTCCCTTATTCATTTCTAAAACTCTAATGTTCAATTGGCTTGCGAAGAAGGGTGTTTGACAATTTGTTAAGAAGAAATGATACCTTTATTAGGATGCATGCTCTCCTTTTTCTTGGTACCTAAAATCACCAAAATTGAGAAAAGATTAAGGCAACAATATCAACATGTGAATAGTTTTTGAAACATTGTTTAGATATTATTGTTCATGTTTTTTATAATCTTCTCACTTCATGTCAAGTCATATTTTAATGGTTTAGACTTCAATAAGTGCTGAATGATGGTACTTGTGGTGAGAAAACATGTCTACTGGAAGTGGTCATGATGTGAATAGTAAGGAAACTTAAGTTATAATGGAAATCATCTGATTTTGTTAGATTCAATCTCTATTATTTTTTTCCTTTGTGCTTTTAATCCTTTTTAGAAATGATAGCTATGATGTCCGTAGTGCTCTTTTTAAAACTAACAACATTAAACTTATGAGTGCATGGATTTTTTTTTTTGATGAATAGAACCTTTCCATTAACTATAATTTAAAGACTGATTTTCATAATTTCCACCTTGAATGATGGATTCACAGGAACCATCACTTATGAAATACAAATAAATAAATTTGAAAAAAAAGTCCTAATCAAACTCTCAAATTAATATATGTAAAAAATACCTTTACTTATCACAATGGAAATATGATTGAAAAAGAAAGATTGAAATACTCAAATTCTGTCTTCATATTGTTTTATGTTCTGTTTCAGTGTACTTTATGTGTTTACTGATCTTGTACTATTGAATTGCCAAATTCAACAGCTGACTACTATGGATGGATAAATGCATACATCATTTGACCAATCAATGGCCAATTTATTTGTACCTAACATCCATTGGCATCTAATTGAATATTTAAGTTTATATACATACAATACCTTAATATTCAATTAAGTTTATATACATACAATACCTTAATATCTTACAACAGGATCTTTTGAAATATCTTACAATAGAATCTATTTCAGAAGAAGAAATGTAGTAGTTCCACAAGAAGCTTCTTAGATACTCCTACATTTAGCTTTGTCAAAATCAACATCCTGAATACAGAGAGGTTTTTAACAGCTATTGGTATAACCATATAAGTAAATAGATTATTCCACTTTTTCTTTGTCATGACGGTCTTTGTGCCCTTTATCAAAAATCTCTTCAATGATCATAAACTGTCTATAATTATGTAACTAAAATATTTTTCCTATTTGGCAGTACAAGCAAAGGGCTGAGGAACATAACATACATGTCTTATTTATAAAACCAACCTAATCTTTTGGAAATAAAATTGTTGCCAACTATTCGTGTCAATTAAAGGAAACTAATTTAAAAATAAAATCTTTAATACTGACCCTCTCGGCAATGTGTCATAGGTGACTTGCACAACCACGTTATGAACGAAGCCTACTGGGAACAAAATTTATAAGAGATCGTCTGTTGCAAGCTATGCAGGTATAGATATTGGCAAATTGTGTGGGAATAGTGGAAATGCACCCAGGTTTCTTATATATGAAAATACAAAATTAGTTAAATTAGTTATCAACGATGCCTAAATATAAACTCCACCCAACTGAAACCTGGAAAATGAAATGGAACCAGGAATGTAAATACTATCTAGTTCGATTGAACGCTTTCTTCTATTGAGCTTAAACCAGTTTGCACGTCAATTGTAATTGAGTTACAAAGTTAGTTCATAACTTGAAAGGCCTGAGCCATTTCACTTACAATAAGGAGCCTACAACAATAGATACCATCATGCTTATTAAATCATACCATCATGGACAGAGATACGACTTGTTAAAAAGGAAGTACACATGGGTTTCGGGTCACCACCTTGCTAGGGGATATTTGATTCAATTACTTATTATATGACAAGGTGATTGGCCTCATGTTCATACTATAATTATCAATCAAATCAAATGGTAGAATACAATGGTAAAACAAGCTAAATGTGAAGGTTTCTCAAGTAGATTTGTGGCCATGAAGTGGTCAAACAAGAGAGGTGACAAGTGTTCTAACCTACTACCTTGTCACAGTCTGTGATGCCTTGAGTTGAAATAACACAAGGACAGGTGTTTAGATTTGCAAATGCATTGACTATAAGTTCCATAAGGAGCAGATATGGTGGAGAAATAGTGGTAAATTATTTTATAAAATTCCTCGATGAAATCTCATTTTGAGGAATTATACATCAAACACCAACCATACCATGAGTAGAAAGAGATTCACATTTTCAAGTGGACAAAGACATGGAAAATTGATATACTAAACACCATTTTGATGATTCGGCCAATGATGATTTGTAATTTGATCATGGCATTTATCTTTGTGTGTCACCAATACATATGTATTTTATAAGCCCTTGTGCTAGTTCGTAGCAAAACATTTCTCCAATCTCAATCTTAATACCTTCTTACTCTTGGTTAATTTTGTTAATGTTAATTAACCTCTTTCAAAATGTGTAATTGGAAGGTATTTATTTACCAAAGAAGGGTAGTTCGTAAGGGGTCATTTTTCTTTGTAAGGGGACTTTTTGGACTTTGGAATTAAGGAATACTTATGTTAGAATTTTGATGATAAGACAATTTTTGAAAAGTGTGAATAGATTTGTCTTTGTAATCGAAAGTTCCTCTTTTCTTAGTGCAAGAAAATAAAGGAAAGCACATTCGAGTTCTTTTTCTAAAATCTTAATTGTTGAAGCATGATAGGGTTAATTCTCTCTGTAGTGAATGTTTTCATGGTTTTATGTAAACATTCATGAATCTTGAATCAACGTTGTTCTAGTGATCATCTTCAAGCATAGTTCTTGATTGTCTTTATTAGCAATTTATGTTAATCTAAGAAAGCCTTGAAGTTATTTGGTGCATTCATTATGCTAGTAAATAGATTTGTCTTTCAAAAAGAATTGCAAAATATGACTCAATATGCCCAAATGGAAGAACAAAATGATACTAACAGTTGGATGAGTTATCATTGATTGATAAATCTCCTAAAAGATGAGAGGTACAACACCCTCATGAAAACATATTCAATGAATTAGATAAATTGATTATGTCTTTAACTTGGAGACACAAAGGTTTGCTAACATTCACCCATCAATATGGAATTAATACAATTACAAGGTTTACAAATAGAATAAAGAGAGAAAGAATAGAAAATAACCATATGAAGAATCCATCAATCCTCTTTACATCACAAAGAAATGGAGAGAGATATTATTTTATTTTGCAACTATGAATAACCACCGAATTGGATTTAAAACATGAAAGATGTGAGCATATGATCAACAAGGATCCAAAAATTACATTTTTAGATCATAAGATCTGACAAATATAACCTATCTTTATTATGAACACAAAACATAAAATCATATGATAACCCGTCCCTACAATTACAAACAAAATAAAGAAAATAAAACCACTCTCTCATTCTCTATTACAAGCAACATCCATAAAATATGATCTTCCCCTATAGCCTTAGGACTGCTAGAAACAAAAGAACCCATGTTCCTTAGAAAAATCTCCTTCTTATAGACCATTCCAAAAAAATCTCTATTCTCATAACATTTTAGTTATGTTGAATTGATTCTTGTAAATAAGTGTTTCCCTTTTCTTTTGTGTCTTAATGTTCTATAGTCCTTATAATTATGTTGATACAAGTGGATATATGTATCACATTAAAGAGTCCACACGTTCCTCTTTAGACAGGTGGCATCAAAAATCTAATTTGGAAGGGAACATTTTTTTAAATGTGACATGACTACATTTGGCCTGTGAACATCATTAGGTGACCTTTCATTGTCAGTTAGTCATGGGAAAAGATAACTTAGCCAAGATCAATCAAGGACCTTTGGCATTACAAATTGGTTCATCACTCTTTCTACAACTTTCTTACATGCAAGAATTCACGTGTGCCTCTTAATAAACATCCACGAGACTCCAAATGTATGCAATTTTTAAAATAATGTGACATTGTTTCAAACAAACCATAGTCATTCTGCATGCTTGATTTGTGACCAAATCCATGATTCAAATATTATATATAATTTTGGGTTTCTTCTTAGGGTTGGTGGCTTTTCTCATACTGTTCTATCTACAATGATTTCTAAGACATCAAAATCATATAGGCACTTTTTCAGGCAATCTATACTTGTACTCCACCTTGGGTATCTGATGCAGGAGCATCCAGAGGTATAAGGGCAATCCTGTGTCACCCAAAAAAAAAAGTACTTAGACTTAGTTTTTGTTTCATGTGTTTTCATTTCTGGATACCCATTTGGGTCAAATAAAGGTTCCAACTCTCACAGTTCCACTATCAGTGTTCTAGGATAGAGTATTTGAACACCTTGGGATAAGTGTAAATGCCAAAAAAATAGGAGTATGTAATTGAGCCATCATTTTGGTGAAATAGGAGGTGTAAATTGGCCAGATGAATGTAATTGCAATTTAGAGCATTCCAGAAAAAGAATCAGGTCAAAAGGCCCCACAATTTGAAAGTTATCATAGTTTTTTAGTTTTTGGAGACCTCCTAAGAATGCTTCAAAGTCAGGTTAGGGGCATTAAATGACCTCAAAAAGGGCCGAAAAATGGGGACGAGTAAAGCTTGTCCATAAGGCTATAGAGCACTTCAAGAGCTTTTTGAAAATGTAAACGGTTCGTCAATCGGAGCTACGGTTCAAAAGTTATGTCTCTCGAAAGTTTGGTTACCATTTTTGGATTCTTCTAGATTTGCACCAACTTCTAACGCGGCTTCTAGAGCCTTCTACTTGGTCGGTGGATGCCTACTACCACTTTTTAGAATGTACTCCTAGTCCTTAACCATCTGAGGTCTATTTAAGGACATTTTTGGCATTGTAAAAGGTAGTTCGGAGTGGAAATTGAGAGGAGGTACCAAAAGGAGAAATTATCTCCAGTTTTGTGCTATTGTAAGCCCTTAGGGCATATTTTGAAGTCTATTTTATCTGTACTAAATGTACTAGCTTATTTTCATAGTTAATACAATTTCTCTTTTCCTGTTGTGTCCATTCTGTGCTTGGGTTGTGTCCCCATCAAGTGGTATCAGAGCGGGTTTTCCTGAGTGTGTAGATAGAGCGCCAACTGTGAGGCAATTTGCATAAGGACTGTGTGGTTGTGGGTTTGAGTTAAGAAGATGCCTCCATGAAGAGAGCATGGTGGAAGGGTTGGAGCTGTTAATCCTAAGGAGGTTAGAGACCTCCAAAGGCAGGTACAAGCATTGCAGGAGGAGCTCTGTAGAGGAACAAATGTTGCCACAGGTGACGACAGTGAGGATGACAATGAAGAAGAAGAAATTGGACCAGAAGGGGAATTTGACGGGGAAGTTTTGAATCAGGCAGAGGAAAGGCTTTTTAGGGCCATTACTAAATTTGAGAAAAGACCTACAATTGATGTGGGTGTATTTTTAGGAAATCTGAAACCAGATGAGTTGATCGACTGGATCAATGAACTGGAAGAATACTTTGAGCATGAGAATATCAGGGACCCAGATAGGGTTAAGTTTGCAAAGGCCAAACTGAAAGGCCATGCCAAAATCTGGTGGTAAGAGGTTCAATTGGAAAGAAACATAAGAGGAAAGGAGAAGATCACAAGGTGGGATCGCATGGTGGACAAATTAAAGAAGCAGTTCATTCCTGTGGACTATGAGCTTGATTTGTTTAAGAAGATGCATGGGCTAAAGCAAGCAGGAAGATCAGTCCAAGAATATACAGAGGAGTTTTATCGACTTTTGATTAGAGCAAGGCATGTAGAAGCAAATAAGGAGAAGGTTGCTCGTTATATCAGTAAGTTGTGACCTAGCATCCAGGAGGAATTAAGTCTGGTAAGAATGACTAGCGTTGAAGAGGCATACCAGTTTTCCCTACAAGTTGAAGAGAAGCTGAATAAGAGATTTGAAGGGAGACAAAGAGGGCGTGGTCAAGGAGGAAGGGGAACTGGTAGGTCATCTGGAGGTCGAAATGAAACCCAAAAGAAAAATGAAGATGTGTGTACTAGCAGGAACCAAAGGAATGAGGGTTTCAACTGCTCCTGTGATCAAGACTTTGGAAATCAGAGAGGAAGAGGTAGAGGACATGGAAAAGGAAGAGGAGGCTTCTATGGTGCCTATTTCCATTGCAATGAAGAAGGTCATTATGCCTTTGAATGCCCTCAACGACAAGGAAGGACAGATAGGAGAGCTGAGGGTCAAGCTAGGGTTGCTCATGTGGATGAGGATACACAGTCATCACATTTAGAGGATGCAAAAAGAGGAGAGACCTTGGTAAATGAAAGGGTCCTATTAAGTGGTGAGATTGAACCAGGACAAAGGAGGAGTTTGTTTCATACTAGGTGCAAATGTGAGGAAAAATGTTGTGATGTGATCATTGATGGTGGTAGCACTGACAACTTGGTTTCAAAGGAGATGGTCTCTAAGCTGAAGCTCAAGAGGGAGAAACATCCCCAACCCTATTGGATTGTTTGGGTGAAAGATGATCATAAGGTCCTGGTAAGTGAACCATGATGAAGTTCTCTGTGATGTTATTCCAATGGATGTTTGCCATCTATTGTTGGGTAGACCATGGCAGTTTGATAGACATGCAGTACATGATGGTCATGCAAACACATACTCTCTAACAAAGGATGGAGTTTTCCACAAAATAAAGCCCATGAAAAAGGAAGGTGAAAAGGTATGTAGCAGTGCTAGGATTTGTCTTTTTGATGGAAGAAAGTTTTTAGATGGAATGAAACATCAGTGTATGTGCTATGCTTTGATTCCTAGGAAAGATAAAGAAGGTATTAGTGAAATACCACTTGAAGTTTCAGATTTACTAGGTGAGTTTGGAGATATTATCTCTAATAATGTTCCAGAAGGATTGCCATCAGTAAGGCAAATCAGTCATCAGATAGATCTAATTCCAAGAGCTAGTTTTCCTAACAAGGCTGCTCACAGGATGACTCCTACTGAAACAGAGGAGCTAAATAGACAGGTTTAGGAGCTATTGAGGAAGGGCTTGATTCGGGAGAGCCTGAGTCCATGTGCAGTACCTATAATATTGGCACCAAAGAAGGATGGAGAGTGGAGGATGTGTACAGACTCTCGAGCTATAAATAAGATAACCATCAAATATCGGTTTCCTTTGCCAAGAATGGATGATCTTATGGACTGCTTGAGTGGAGCTCAGTACTTCACAAAGATAGATCTCAAGAGTGGTTATCACCAGATATGGATTTGAGAAGGAGATGAGTGGAAAACGGTCTTCAAGACCAAGGAGGGTCTTTATGAGTGGTTAGTCATGCCCTTTGGATTGACAAACGCCCCAAGCACCTTCATGCAGCTTATGAATGAGGTACTTAAGAAGTTCTTGGAAAAATTTGTAATTGTCTATTTGGATGATATTTTAATTTTCAGCAAGACTTTGGAAGAACATTTATTGCATATTCGTAGTGTCCTTGAAAGGTTAAGGGAAGAGAAACTGTTAATTAATTTGAAGAAGTGTATCTTTGAAAAAAGGGAGTTAGTCTATTTGGGGTTTGTTATATCACCTGAAGGACTCAAAATGGATCCACAGAAGGTAAAAGCCATCTTGGAATGGCCTACTCCAAGGTCTGCTACTGAGGTAAGATCATTTCATGGTCTAGTTAGTTTATACAAGAAGTTTATTAAGAATTTTAGTGGCATATGTGCACCCCTAACTGACACAATAAGAGGGGATAGAAAAGAGTTCAAATGGACTGCAGCAGCTGCGAGAAGTTTTGAATTGCTGAAGAAGAAGGTGACAGAACAACCTGTGTTGGCACTTCCAAATTTTAGAAAGATGTTCCAGGTGAATTGTGATGCTAGTGGCAGCGCTATTGGGGTTGTATTGAGCCAAGAAGGTAAGCCTATTGCATATTTTAGTGAAAAATTGAATGATGCAAAGAAGTATTCTATTTATGATCCATAGTTCTATGCAATAGTTCAGGCCTTAAAGAAATGGAGGCATTATTTATTGCCAAAGGAATTTGTTTTGTATACTGATCACCAGGCATTACAATACCTAAATAGCCAAGGTAAATTGAATCAGAGGCATATGAAGTGGGTAGAGTTCTTGTAGAGCTATACATTTGTGTTGAAACATAGAAGTGGAAAATCTAACAGGGTTGCAGATGCACTAAGCAGGAGATAGTTGTTGCTTACAGTAATGCAGGTTGAAGTAGTTGGGTTTGATGAACTCAAGAATCTGTACCCTAAAGATCCTGATTTTGTTGAAGTGTGGAAAGCTTCTAAAGAGCCTGTTGCTGTAGATAGAACTAGGTGGTTAGACTATTTGATTCAGGATGATATGTTATTCAAGGGCAGCCAATTGTGCATTCCAAGGAGTTCCATGAGGGAAAATCTGATTAAAAAGAAACACAGTGGAGGGATGGTAGGACATTTTGGTCAAGATAAGACCATTTCCATTCTTAGAGAACATTATTTTTGGCCTCAGATTTCACAAGATGTGAAGAAGTTTGTACAGAGTTGCCAGGTTTGTCAAGTTGCCAAGGGATTTAGCCACAATACCGGACTATATCAGCCATTGCCCATTCCATCAAAGCCATGGGAGGACATAAGTATGGATTTTGTTCTTTGATTTCTGAGGACACCAAGGGGTAATGAATTAGTATTTGTGGTGGTTGATAGGTTCTTCAAAATGGCACATTTCATTCCATGCCACAAAACTCATGATGCTGTCCATATTGTAGACTTGTTTTCCAGAGAAGTGGTAAGACTACATGGTCTTCCAAGGAGTATAATTTCTTACAGAGACATTAAATTTGTGGGGTATTTTTGGAGAACATTGTGGAAAAAGTTGAGAATGACTTGAAATACAGTTCCACACATCACCCATAGACTGACGGCCAAACAGAAGTGGTAAACAAAAGTTTGGGTAATTTGTTGAGATGCTTAGTTGGGGATAAGTCCAAGGGGTGGGATTTGATTCTACCACAAGCCGAGTTTGCTTACAATAACTTTGTAAATAGGAGTACTGGTAGATCACCATTCCACATTGTATATGGAAGTAGCCCAAGGACTGCGCCAGAATTGAGGAAGATAGAGCAAGGCGAAAGGACAAGTGCTAAAGCTGAAGAATTTGCTGAACATATCAAGTGTCTACATGAGGAGGTTCAAGCACACATTACCAAGATGAATCAAGAGTATAAAGCTAGGGCTGATCAAAGGAGAAGACATAAGGAATTCCAAGTAGGGGATCTAGTCATGGTACACTTACGAAAAGAAAGATTTCCAGCCGGTACTTACAACAAGCTGAAAATGAAGAAATTTGGCCCCTGCAAAATTCTGAAGAAACATGACTCAGGAAATGCATATGAGGTGGAGTTTCCAGATGGTATTCACATTTCTCCTATTTTCAACATTGTAGACTTAACAGAGTATCATGATGATGGTGCAGATGAGGAACTGATGTTAGAGCCATGTCCAATTCCTGCTTCTAAGAAGGAGGAGATAAAAGACATTCTAGATCATCGTGTGGGTAGTAGCACCAGAAATAGGTAGTATGAAGAGTATTTGGTCAAGTGGAAAGGATGGCCAATATAGGACTCAACCTGGATTTCAGTAGCTGAGGTTTCCCATTTGGGATTTCCTCTACCATTCATAAAGTGATAGGGTCACTTTTCACTCTACCCTGGGTGTTTGATGCAGGAGCATCCAGAGGTATAAGGGCAATCCTGTGTCACCCAAAAAAAAAAAGTACTTAGACTTAGTTTTTGTTTCATGTGTTTTCATTTCTGGATACCCATTTGGGTCAAATAAAGGTTCCAACTCTCACAGTTCCACTATCAGTGTTCTAGGATAGAGTATTTGAACACCTTGGGATAAGTGTAAATGCCAAAAAAATAGGAGTATGTAATTGAGCCATCATTTTGGTGAACTAGGAGGTGTAAATTGGCCAGATGAATGTAATTGCAATTTAGAGCATTCCAGAAAAAGAATCAGGTCAAAAGGCCCCACAGTTTGAAAGTTATCGTAGTTTTTCAATTTTTGGAGACCTCCTAAGAATGCTTCAAAGTTAGGTTAGGGGCATTAAATGACCTCAAAAAGGGCCAAAAAATGGGGGATGAGTAAAGCTGGTCCATAAGGCTATAGAGCACTTCAAGAGCTTTTCAAAAATGTAAACAGTTCGTCAATCGGAGCTACGGTTCAAAAGTTATGTCTCTCGAAAGTTTGGTTACCATTTTTGGATTCTTCTAGATTTGCACCAACTTCTAACGCGGCTTCTGGAGCCTTCTACTTGGTCGGTGGATGCCTATTAGCACTTTATAGAATGTACTCCTGGTCCTTAACCCTCCGAGGTCTATTTAAGGACATTTTTGGCATTGTAAAAGGTAGTTTGGAGTGGAAATTGAGAGGAGGTACCAAAAGGAGAAATTATCTCCAGTTTTGTGCTATTGTAAGCCCTTAGGGCATGTTTTGAAGTCTATTTTATTTGTACTGAATGTACTAGCTTATTTTCATAGTTAATACAATTTCTCTTTTCCTATTGTGTCCATTCTATGCTTGGGTTGTGTCCCCATCAAGTGGTATCAGAGTGGGTTTTCCTGAGTGTGTAGACAGAGCGCCGACTGTGAGGCAGTTTGCACAAGGACTGTGTGGTTGTTGGTTTGAGTTAAGAAGATGCCTCCACGAAGAGAGCATGGTGGAAGGGCCAGAGCTGTTAATCCTGAGGAGGTTAGAGACCTCCAAAGGCAGGTACAAGCATTGCAGGAGGAGCTCCGTAGAGGAACAAATGTTGCCACAGGTGACGACAGTGAGGATGATAATGAAGAAGAAGAAATTGGACTAGAAGGGGAATTTGATGGGGAAGTTTTGAATCAGGCAGAGGAAAGGCTTTTTAGGGCCATTACTAAATTTGGGAAAAGACCTACAATTGATGTGGGTGTATTTTTAGGAAATCTGAAACCAGATGAGTTGATCAACTGGATCAATGAAGTGGAAGAATACTTTGAGCATGAGAATATCAAGGACCCAGATAGGGTTAAGTTTGCAAAGGCCAAACTGAAAGGCCATGCCAAAATCTGGTGGTAAGAGGTTCAATTGGAAAGAAATCAAAGAAGAAAGGAGAAGATCACAAGGTGGGATCGCATGGTGGACAAATTAAAGAAGTAGTTCATTCCTGTGGACTATGAGCTTGATTTGTTTAACAAGATGCATGGGCTAAAGCAAGCAGGAAGATCAGTCCAAGAATATATAGAGGAGTTTTATCGACTTTTTATTAGAGCAGGGAATGCAGAAGCAAATAAGGAGAAGGTTGCTCATTATATCAGTAGGTTGCGACCTAGCATCCAGGAGGAATTAAGTCTAGTAAGAATGACCAGCATTGAAGAGGCATACCAGTTTTCCCTAAAAGTTGAAGAGAAGCTGAATAAGAGGTTTGAAGGGAGACAAAGAGGGCATGGTCAAGGAGGAAGGGGAAGCAGTAGGTCATCTAGAGGTCGAAATGAAACCCAAAATAAAATGAAGATGTGGGTACTAGCAGGAACCAAAGGAATGAGGGTTTCAACTGCTCCTGTGATCAAGACTTTGGAAATCAGAGAGGAAGAGGTAGAGGACGTGGACAAGGAAGAGGAGGCTTCTGTGGTGCCTGTGTCCATTGCAATGAAGAAGGTCATTATGCCTTTGAATGCCCTCAATGACAAGGAAGGACAGATAGGAGAGCTGAGGGTCAAGCTAGGGTTGCTCATGTGGATGAGGATGCACAGTCATCACATTCAGAGGATGCAAAAAGAGGAGAGACCTTGGTAAATGAAAGGGTCCTATTAAGTGGTGAGATAGAACTAGGACAAAGGAGGAATTTGTTTCATACTAGGTGCAAATGTGAGGAAAAATGTTGTGATGTGATCATTGATGGTGGTAGTACTGACAACTTGGTGTCAAAGGAGATGGTCTCTAAGCTGAAGCTCAAGAGGGAGAAACATCCCCAGCCCTATCGGATTGCTTGGGTGAAAGATGATCATAAGGTCCTGGTAAGTGAACCATGATGAAATTCTCTGTGATGTTATTCCAATGGATGTTTGCCATCTATTGTTGGGCAGACCATGGTAGTTTGATAGACATGCAGTACATGATGGTCATGCAAACACATACTCTCTAACAAAGGATGGAGTTCACCACAAACTAAAGCCCATGAAAAAGGAAGGTGAAAAGGTATGTAGCAGTGCTAAGATTTGTCTTTTTGATGGAAGAAAGTTTTTAGATGGAATGAAACATCAGCGTATGTGCTATGCTTTGATTCCTAGGAAAGATAAAGAAGGTATTAGTGAAATACCACTTGAAGTTTCAGATTTACTAGGTGAGTTTGGAGATATTATCTTTGATAATGTTCCAGAAGGATTGCCACCAGTAAGGCAAATCAGTCATCAGATAGATCTAATTTCGGGAGCTAGTTTTCCTAACAAGGCTGCTCACAGGATGACTCCTACTGAAACAGAGGAGCTAAATAGACAGGTTTAGGAGCTATTGAGGAAGGGCTTGATTCGAGAGAGCTTGAGTCCATGTGCAGTACCTGCAGTATTGGCACCAAAGAAGGATGGAGAGTGGAGGATGTGTACAGACTCTCGAGCTATAAATAGGATAACCATCAAATATCGGTTTCCTTTGCCAAGAATGGATGATCTTATGGACTGCTTGAGTGGAGCTCAGTACTTCACAAAGATAGATCTCAAGAGTGGTTATCACCATATATGGATTCGAGAAGGAGATGAGTGGAAAACGGCCTTCAAGACCAAGGAGGGTCTTTATGAGTGGTTAGTCATGCCCTTTGGATTGACAAACGCCCCAAGCACCTTCATGCGGCTTATGAATGAGGTACTTAATAAGTTCTTGGGAAAATTTGTTATTGTCTATTTGGATGATATTTTAATTTTCAGCAAGACTTTGGAAGAACATTTATTGCATATTTGTAGTGTCCTTGAAAGGTTAAGGGAAGAGAAACTGTTAATTAATTTGAAGAAGTGTATCTTTGCAAAAAGGGAGTTAGTCTATTTGGGGTTTGTTATATCACCTGAAGGACTCAAAATAGATCCAGAGAAGGTAAAAGCCATCTTGGAATGACATACTCCAAGGTCTGCTACTGAGGTAAGATCATTTCATGGTCTAGTTAGTTTTTACAAGAAGTTTATTAAGAATTTTAGTGGCATATGTGCACCCCTAACTGACACAATAAGAGGGGATAGAAAAGAGTTCAAATGGATTGCAACAGCTGCGAGAAGTTTTGAATTGCTGAAGAAGAAGGTGACAGAACAACCTGTGTTGGCACTTCCAAATTTTAGAAAGGTGTTCCAGGTGGATTGTGATGCTAGTGGCAGTGCTATTGGGGCTGTATTGAGCCAAGAAGGTAAGCCTATTGCATATTTTAGTGAAAAATTGAATGATGCAAAGAAGAAGTATTCTGTTTATGATCCATAGTTCTATGCAATAGTTCAGGCCTTAAAGAAATGGAGGAATTATTTATTGCCAAAGGAATTTTTTTTGTATACTAATCACCAGGCATTACAATACCTAAATAGCCAAGGTAAATTGAATCAGAGGCATATGAAGTGGGTAGAGTTCTTGCAGAGCTATACATTTGTGTTGAAACATAGAAGTGGAAAATCTAACAGGGTTGCAGATGCACTAAGCAGGAGACAGTTGTTGCTTACAGTAATGCAGGTTGAAGTAGTTGGGTTTGATGAACTCAAGAATCTGTACCCTGAAGATCCTAATTTTGTTGAAGTGTGGAAAGCTTGTAAAGAGCCTGTTGCTGTAGATAGAACTAGGTGGTTAGACTATCTGATTCAGGATGGTATGTTATTCAAGGGCAGCCAATTGTGCATTCTAAGGAGTTCCATGAGGGAAAATTTGATTAAAGAGAAACATAGTGGAGGGATGGTAGGACATTTTTGTCAAGATAAGACAATTGCCATTCTTAGAGAACATTATTTTTGGCCTTAGATTTCACAAGATGTGAAGAAGTTTGTACAGAGTTGCCAGGTTTGTCAAGTTTCCAAGGGATTTAGCCACAATACTGGACTATATCAGCCATTGCCCATTCCATCAAAGCCATGGGAGGACATAAGTATGGATTTTGTTCTTGGATTGCCGAGGACACCAAGGGGTAATGACTTAGTATTTGTGGTGGTTGATAGGTTCTTCAAAATGACACATTTCATTCCATGCCACAAAACTCATGATGTTGTCCATATTGCAAACTTGTTTTTCAGAGAAGTGGTAAGACTACATGGTCTTCCAAGGAGTATAGTTTCTTACAGAGACACTAAATTTGTTGGGTATTTTTGGAGAACATTGTGGAAAAAGTTGAGAATAGACTTGAAATACAGTTCCACACATCACCCATAGAGTGACGGCCAAACAGAAGTGGTAAACAAAAGTCTGGGTAATTTGTTGAGATGCTTAGTTGGGGATAAGCCCAAGGGGTGGGATTTGATTCTACCACAAGCCGAGTTTGCTTACAATAACTCTGTAAATAGGAGTACTGGTAGATAACCATTCCACATTGTATATGGAAGTAGCCCAAGAACTGCGCTAGAATTGAGGAAGATAGAGCAAGGGGAAAGGACAAGTGCTGAAGCTGAAGAATTTGTTGAACATATCAAGTGTCTACATGAGGAGGTTCAAGCACACATTACCAAGATGAATCAAGAGTATAAAGCTAGGGCTGATCAAAGGAGAAGACATAAGGAATTCCAAGTAGGGGATCTAGTCATGGTACACTTACAAAAAGAAAGATTTCCAGCCGGTACTTACAACAAGCTCAAAATGAAGAAATTTGGCTCCTGCAAAATTCTGAAGAAACATGACTCAGGAAATGCATATGAGGTGGAGTTGCCAGATGGTATTCACATTTCTCCTATTTTCAACATTGTAGACTTAACAGAGTATCATGATGATGGTGCAGATGAGGAACTGATGTTAGAGCCATGTCCAATTCCTGCTTCTAAGAAGGAGGAGATAGAAGACATTCTAGATCATCGTGTGGGTAGGAGCACTAGAAATAGGTAGTATGAAGAGTATTTGGTCAAGTGGAAAGGACGACCAATAGAGGACTCAACCTAGATTTCAGTAGCTGAGGTTTCCCATTTGGAATTTCCTCTACCATTCATAAAGTGACAGGGTCACTTTTCAATCTACCCTGGGTGTCTGATGCAGGAGCATCTAGAGGTATAAGGGCAATCCTGTGTCACCCAAAAAAAAATGTACTTAGACTTAGTTTCTGTTTCATGTGTTTTCATTTTTGGATACCCATTTGTGTCAAATAAAGGTTCCAACTCTCACAGTTCCAGTATCAGTGTTCTAGGATAGAGTATTTGAACACCTTGGGATACGTGTAAATGCCAAAAAAATAGGAGTATGTAATTGAGCCATCATTTTGGTGAACTAGGAGGTGTAAATTGGCTAGATGAATGTAATTGCAATTTAGAGCATTCCAGAAAAAGAATAAGGTCAAAGGGCCCCACGGTTTGAAAGTTATCGCAGTTTTTCAATTTTTGGAGACCTCCTAAGAATGCTTCAAAGTCAAGTTAGAGGCATTAAATGAACTTGAAAAGGGACAAAAAATGGGGGACGAGCAAAGCTGGTCCATAGGGCTATAGAGCGCTTCGAGAGCTTTTCAAAAATGTAAACGGTTCGTCAATCGGAGCTACAGTTCAAAAGTTATGCCTCCTGAAAGTTCGGTTACCATTTTTGGATTCTTCTAGATTTGCACCAACTTCTAACGCAGCTTCTGGAGCCTTCTACTTGGTCGGTGGATGCCTACTAGCACTTTCTAGAATGTACTCCTAGTCCTTAACCCTTCGGGGTCTATTTAAGGACATTTTTGGCATTGTAAAAGGTAGTTCGGAGTGGAAATTGAGAGGAGGTACCAAAAGGAGAAATTATCTCCAATTTTGTGCTATTGTAAGCCCTTAGGGCATGTTTTGAAGTCTATTTTCTCTATATTGAATGTAATAGCTTATTTTCACAGTTAATACAATTTCCCTTTTCCTGTTGTGTCCATTCTGTGCTTGGGTTGTGTCCCCATCAGTATCTATTTTGGGAACTTGATGCCTGCCATTGTTAATTGTCATAATGCTCATATTTTTGCCAAGTTACTTGGGGCAATCCTTCTCAACCATGGTACCATTCTTCATAAGCAACAATGGGATTCACTTGTCAGGATTAGCTTTTGTATCTACATTAGTTTGAAATTCATATATTTGATTAATATAAAACTAACCCTCTACTTTGGATTTAGTTTTGTTCCATTTAACTAGCTATCAAGCTCATGGAAGCATAGTTTTTTTTGCATTTTCCAATGAAACATGGATAGTCGATTTAGCAATCACCTCCAACCATGGCTATTATATCTGTCAAAAAAATCTGTGGTTCCTGATAGAGGGCAAAATGAAAACTCAAAAACATTGACCCAAAGTGAATGTAATTACATACATTACTGACTTTGATGGATATTTTAATTGAAAATCAATGATTTTCCTTCCCTTTCAAATATATATTGCCCATGTATCCATATCTTTTACACATATTAGCTTGGATGGATCAAAGCCTCAACTTGCATCCTGAAGTTTAACTAGAATTACTCACTGTGTTTACAAACTCAAATTCTAAAACTAGTGACCTACATATTGAACCCTAAACCCTTGCATCACTAAATTAATAAATTAGTAGTTTTGCATTCAGAACCTTTTAACTTTAAATTAGACTAGCATGCCCTTTGAAATCTTCAACTTGAACTAGGAACTAGTGAACACAAATCATGCCTTGTTAGAGGAATTTAGGTCATTCCATTAGAATGCCACCCGGTTAAAGGATTTACAAATGACTCTTAGTTCAACCTTAATCCAAAGGATTTTACCTAAACTGATTCATTGATTAAAGAGTAACACTAAGGCTTGATCTGATAAAAAGTTACAACTCACTTACAGATTCTAGATCTCTATTTAGTGTTCCATTTTGCTTAGCTTCATTCAGTTCAGTTCTGATATCTTGTTCACCCTTCAAGCATTCATCCTCTTAAGTCTTCCTACTTTGCATTCCAATTGTAGACTCTATATTAAATTGGTCTCCATATGAAGCAATACCCTGGACTCCTTATCTACCTTGGGTTGTCACACATGCCAACACTTAGTCAAATAACCAACTTTGCTTCATGCCTTGTATCCCCTTATATTTAGAGAATTTAGATCTTTTGTCACTTCATCTCAATTGTCCATTTTAGTTTTAGGTAGGATTCATTGAATCTAATCATATTTCTATTTTAGTTCCCTCTAGAAACTTCCTTTACAATCCTCCATGAATTCATCTCAAAATGGTTTACCTTGAATTCTATGTCACCAACTCATCAAACTTATCTTCTACATGGTTCAGACAATCCAAGAAATCAACCTTGTCCAATAAAATTCATTGAATTCATGATCTTTCTCATAATGCTATCACTCAACATCAACTAACTTTTGATGCTTGGCACATATTGTATTGCTTGACATCTACTAGCAATTCACTTGACACACACTAAGGTTTACTGATGCTCGACACCAACTAAACTTCACTTTTCTTACACTATGTTCACTTGGCATACACTAAAACTTCACTTTCCTTGGCTTCAACCAGACTTTATGCTTGGCTTGCACTAACTTTTCTTGGCACCTATTGTGCACTAAGTCAAGCTTGGCAGACTCAATTCTTCTTACTTTTCATTCTAGACTTAATCAGTGTATCCATCCTTTATAGCCTTAAGTAGATAATCAATACATTATATCATCACTGTCTTAACTGATCTTTGTATTGCTTTTTCATAGCATAATTCAACCTTTCCTCTAGGTTATCTTGTTATCACATTTGATCAAATTCTCTTCGTCAATCAAACAAATGATAGTACTCAAATCAACTAAGAAATTATCTTATTAGTAGGTTGTTGGTTTGACATCAGTGAAAAATAATTATTGAAACACATTCTCATTCTTGTATCAATCTTTTCTCAACAATCTCCCTCTTTGGAATTAATGGCAAACCAATACCAACAATAATACCAAAAAAGAAAATAATTCCTAGTATCGAAATCTCTCCCTCTATTAGTAGCTTCAATCATCTGTATAGGCTACAAAAGTCTATTCTGGTCAATAGAAATCAACTCTTCCTTATGAATCCCTTCATCTGTCATCTTGTAGGGCTTCTCTTTCTAGCTTATTTCTCCCTCTAAGTAAATATATCAAATTCCTTTCTTAAATTATTTCTAACTCTAAGTTGGTATACTTCTATTTCTCCTTGTTGGTGTAAATACGTACTTTACTATTTACACTTACTTAAGTTTACTTAGGTTAATGCATTATTTAATTATTTTGCATTATTTTATTATTTTTATTTTTGAGACACTTAGGAGTTTTCACACCTTTTGAGTTGTCATGTTGACAACATAGGAGTACGCAACTCTATTTGAGCACATGGTGTCTACAACACTATTTTGCGTGTCCCACCCTTGTAGGCTTATCCTCTCATCATCGCACTTACTTCCGTGCTTAATGGAGGATAACCCATATTTGGTGGACATGTGCTTGGTTGCATGACACTTCATGGTGCTAACTTCTATGCATTCTAGAAGCTCTCATGAGGCCTTTATATTCAGGCACTCCTAGTGTACTTTGTGTATTAAGTTATTGAATACATTGTTATTTTGATCATACTCTCTCCTTTTTTGGTCTACAGTTGTGCTTGTGTTTGAGTTCTTAGTTCTTGGGTGAATTTTTCCCTTAGGCAAATTCTTACATGGTATCAGAGCTTGGAGACTTTCTCATTGCAAGTTGTTCGAGACCTTGTTTGCTTCATCACCTTAGCCTGAATCCAGAGTGCTGCAAAAATTGGGAGCGTCCAGCACCAGATCTGACCTCGCCATTGCATCCAAAATGCTGAACCCATGAAAATTGACTATAAGCATGCCTACCTTGGCCCATAATTGACTGTGAGGAAATTTTTTTTTGCAAATTGGAACCTAAAGGCTCGATTTGTGGTATGAGTATGATCTTTTTTCGTAGATTCATTTGATTTAATTCAGATCTGCACATTTTATTATTTTTCGCTATTTATTTCTCATCAGTGTATTTGTGGAAATTCGCAAAATTTTTTTTTAGTAGACTCGGGCAATGACACCCCGGATTTGCCATTTGGAGGGGTTTATTATTTTGTTGCAGGAGAATTTTTTATTTTTGTAGCGGCCATATCTCAAACCGCGGGCCGTACCTGCAAATTAAATACATCGAGGATTGCACCCATCGGCCTGAGGCCGAAGCTCATCAATACACGGTGGGCTTTTATTCCAATGGCCCTGACCGGACTGGCCCGGTACTACCTCAGCCCCAACTACCATCTCTATTTGAAAGTCTAAGGCCCTTTTCTTTTAAAGTTCGCAGACTTCCCCACACATCGAATGTGTGATTAATCCACTGCAATCCGATGATGGTTTTCAAGCTTTTCGGCATGCGACTGTTGTATTTTTTTCAACATCACAGTGTTTCCCAGCTGATTTAAAGGTTTCAAAGCCGTGACCAGATTCTAGCACCCGCAAACTTTCCTCGATGCGCCCACTATTTCTCCAGCGCAATCTCCCATTACCGATAGTGTGACCCACAAAACTCTGGTGATCTGCATAAACTTTGTGGCAATCTGCACTATTTCCCAGTGACCTCTGTACGCTTCCTTGTGAATTTGATCGTTGCATATTTCTCCCTGCTTAGAGTCCTTGACGTTGTTTCTTAGCAACAAATTTTAACTCCAGCCGCCGTTCTGTTTCCCTCCATGCTGTCCAGTACACGTATACAAACATGTCATCATTTTTGCCACGGAGGAGCTTGGGACTGCCATGTCACCCGTGGAACCCGACAGTGCCATGTTAGTCATATGGATCACCACGTGCATGTCCATATAATACGAACACCCTAGTCAGTGACACATCAGCGTGCCACATCAACACCAGGCATGGATTTTTTTGCTGATGTCATCATTTCACGGTGTTAAATTTGACGCCCATATGGATGACATTCCAGGGCATTTTAGAATTGCTTTAACAGCCATTTGACCCTCAAATTTAGACTCACAATTTCTACTCTAGACCCCTCTCCAGATTGCTTTTCAGTTTGGCAGCCTGACTTTGCGAGCTCATAACTTGGACATCCAAACTCCGATTCAGGTTCAATTTTTTTTGAAATTAGGTAGAATTTCCTAAATTTTCAAGTGGTGGTTTTTTTTTCTAGTTTTGGTGCATATATTTTTCAAAATTTGCATTTTTGGTGATTGTACCTGCATAATCCTGCATTTTGCAACTTCACAAGCTCCGAACGGGCACATCTGATCACTTTTTTAGGTTTCATTTTTTTTGAAAGTGCATATTTTTTCATCTACTTTCTAGATCTAAAGTTAGATTCTAAGGTTGTGTGGAAAAATTTCTCACTTTCAAAATTAGGCCTTCTTTGGCATTGTAAAGCTTTCATTCTTTTTCAGAATTGTTGTAAAACTAAGCTACAGTGCTTAAGTGACAGATTTCAGCCTCATAAGGTAGTTGTAAAAGCAAAATCAAAAAGTCCACTTTGTTCATTTTGACAAGTGGCCCATTGTAAACACACTACTTATAAAGTGCCAACAACATCTTTTTTTGGGGGGGTCTTTTGATTGAGTGAAAAGGGAGGGTGTGTACTGTGTTCTTGTGTCTCTATTTTGTGCTCTTTCATTTCTGCATCATGGGTTTTAAATGTCCTCCTTTAACTTCATGCAACTATTCTACATGGAAAGATATTGCATGGAGTAGGTTAATGGAAAAAGGATATAGTTTATATGTTGATGGTACAATAACCCAACCTACTGATGCTAAAGAACACATTAATTGGAAAATTCAAGACCAACAACCTTTAGGTGTTATCAGGAGTTGTGTATATAATGATCTTCTCTTCCACATTAAAAATTGTTCAAACTCTAAAGAAGCTTGGGATAAACTTGAAAAACTATATGGTAAAGTGGATGAAGAAAAGGGATTTCAGATTGAAGATGATCTACTTCTCTTAGATCATAAAAATTATGACACAATTTAGGATTATATCATCAAAGTCAATGAGTATAGGGAACTTCTTAAAGATTGTGGAAATCCCATGAAGGATGATAGTTTAATTCATCACATCCTGAAGCGGCTATGTTCTGAGTATGCTAACTTTGTTTTGAGTTTTAATACTCACAAGTTGACCATGGGATCTGCTTACCAGAAGCCTTTCTTTGATGGATTTGTAGACATGTTGATTGTTGAACAATTGCACTTGGTGGATTTTGGCCTTCTCAAGTCATCTAAGACCAAAGCCTTAGTGGCTAGTGATGGTTAGAAATCTAGTCAAGGGGGAAAAAGCAACAAGAAGAAGAAGCAGTGGAAGTAGAAAACACAATTTGAGACACAACATGACTCCACTCAACAAGGTGGTTCTTCTTCAAATAAGAAGGGAAGCAATGACAATAAGGACAAACTCTTTTGTGCATATTGCAAAAAGCCAAATCATGACGAGCATCATTGCAAGACAAAAAGAATTGATGAGTTAGAAAATCTACTCAAGAAGAACAAGATTCAAGTGCCAGGTACTTCCAAGGATTCTACTCCTAACTCTTCAAAGGGTAAAGGTCAAGCACTTATGGCCAACACAAGTTCTTCTTCGAAATGGATATTTGACTCAGGTGCCTCCTACCACATGGGTTCTTCAAAGCAAGATTTTTCTTCATTGAAGAAGTCACAGGTACCACACATCTTCATGGGAGATGATGCTAAAATGGAAGTTGAAGGGAATGGACATGTAGAAATGAAAGATGGGGAAATCAAAGATGTTCTCTATGCTCCAAATCTAAGCTCTAATCTCCTTTTAGTTTACCAAATCACTCACCTTGGAGATGGTCATAAGGTTGAGTTCCTTCCCAATTCAGTAATGGTGTGAAGTCTCAAAGATGATTCATTGGTAGCAGTTGGGAAAGTCAATGATGTCAGGAGACTTTATTCCTTCTCCCATTTTGTGCCTAAGAGTTATTCTCAAGCCTTGTTAACTCCCTCTACTTCAAACAATTTATGACATGAGTGGTTTGGTCACCTTGACTTCTGCTCTCTTCAGCAACTTTTCTCAAAACACATGGTCAAAGGTCTACCCAATATCAACTTTTCTAAGGGGGAGTGTTCATCTTTTTTAGTGGATATGCATCTCAAGGAGAAGTATGATAAAGGGAAGTCTTCTCGAGCTCCAGTTGTTCTTCAGCTAGTTCACATGGTATTAGCAAGACCGTTTGTAGTGACTTCAGTTAGCCAAGGATGCTACATACTCACATTTGTTGATGACTTTTCTAGATTCACTTGGGTCTTCTTCCTTCATCACAAGAATGAAGTAGTTCATAATCTCCTTCTCAGAGGGAAAGATGAGAGATGAAACCCTAATGACAACCTATACCAAGACATGACATGAAACACTGACTTAGCACTTGACTTGGAAGTTCAAGAATGGAGGATAGAAAATGTGGCAACAATATTAGAGTTGCATGGATGAGCATCAAAATGAAACTAAAAGAGAGAAGATTGTTGGACACAAAGATGAGAATCAGAATGAAACTAAAGATATTAATGATGA